>JASDQU010306580.1:46066-73610 GCA_032191745.1 Picea mariana | reverse complement strand
CCATTCCTTAACAAATTCTCATCTTTGAATTGGCAGATATTTAATGATGCATTAATGTTGCAAGAAAAGGAAATGTCAACATGCAAAAGTATTCCACCAAGAAGGAACTATTTGCAACAAATGGAATGCAACATTATAATATGAATTTCAAGCATAACATGAGCATCCATTCTTGCATGTCACATATATGACAATCAATATTTGTAATAGAAAATTAAGTCCAAGCCTCTTTATAATATAAGATGACAAGTTGTTGTTCAAAATAAATTCAACTTTTTCATACTCTTCCACCTATTCAAAATAACGACGAACTGTGCATATATAATCATATATATGAAATTTATGTTACAAAAATATATATAATAAGTTCTTCATATTTATGGTTCATAGTTTTATTTTATATTATAGTTCATTTTTTATAGATGTGAAATACTTTTTAAGATTTGTATTAATTTATAAATAAATCAAAGATCATAATTTTTTTTAAATGAACATTACAATTAGACATAACCATTGAAGAATGTGACAACCAAACAAAACCCTTGATGAATGTTGAAATGCAAAAAAATCCTTAATAAATGTCACAAGGAGACATCACATTCGATGAATGTCACAATGCGACAAAATTCTTAATCAACATCGCAATGTAACAAAACATTTGATCAAGGCCACAATGCAACATGGCCATTAATTTGGGAATATGAATGTTAAAATCTGAAATAACCATTAAGGATTTTAACAAGTTGACATAAAAAAACATGCTTAACCAAAGTCAACCATAATAAACCATCTTTAACCAAGGTGAACCAAAGTGAATGTTATGAAACAAATACTGTGAAATCACCTTTGATACACTCTCTAATGTCACATAACTATTTATAATATTACTATATGATTAACCCTAGCCAAACACAATGCAACATAACCCTTAATGAACTTTACAATGCAACATAGATATTAAAGAGCGTAGTAATTTAACTTAAAGTAAGACAAAATGAATGTCACAATATGACATAAGCATTGAATAATGTCACAACCCAACATAACCTATGATGAATGTTGCAATGTGACAAAACTCTTAATTATTGTGACAATGTGACATCAAATTTGATGAAAATGACAATGCAACAAAACCCTTAATGAACATCACAATGTGACATGACATTTGATGAACGTCATAATATGGCATAACATTTATGTGGAAATATGGACGTATGTCAAAATCTATAATAAACATTTACAAATGTCACAATCCAACATAATCGTTGATGGATGTCACAATATGACAAAATTATTTATGAATGTCACAATTTGACATCACATTTCATTAAAATCACAATGCAACAAAACCCTTCATGAAGATTGTAATGTGACAGGACATTTGATGAATGTCACAATCTGACATAACCATTAATGTGGTAAGATAAATGCTATGGTTCGAAATAACCATAAAGGAAAGTCACAATGCAACATAACCCTCAATGTATTTCACAATATCACAATGTCGTGATGTCTCACAAAATTCTTTATGAATGTCATAATGTGACATCACATTTCATTAACATCCCAATGCGATAAAAACCTTAATGATCCCTTAAGGATGTCACAATGTGACAACACATCAATGACACCACAATGCAACATAACCATTCATGAATGTAGGAAGGTGACACAAGTCAAACAAGATGAATGTATCAATATTACATAACCATTGAAGAATGTTAGAACCCAAGAAAACCGTTCATGAAAATCACCATATTATAAAGTAATAAAAAATGAATGTTGCAATTTAGCATAACTATTGAGGAATGTGAGATATGGCCAACCAAACTCAACAAAAATAAATGAAACATAAACCTTCAAGAACGTTATAATGCAACATAAATATTAACAAATGGATCAATTTAACATAAAAAAAAATGAATGTCACAATTTGTCATCACCATTGAAGAATGTCACAACCCAACATAACCCTCCATGAATGTTGCAATGTGACAAAAAACTTAATGAATGTCACAATATGACATCACATTTGGTGAACATCACAATGGAGCAAAACCCTTAATGAGCATTGTAATGTGACATGATATTTGATAAACACCGCAACATGACATAGTCATTAATGTGGTATTATGGATATCATAATATGAAATAACCATTTATGAATGTAACAATCCAACATAATCATTGATGATTGTCACAATGTGACAAAAAGCTTTATGAATATCACAATGTGACATCACATTTTATTAACCTCACAATGTGACAAAACCCTTAATGAACAATGTAATATGATAGGACATTTGATGAATGTCGCAATCTAACATAGCCAATAACGTGGCACGATGGATGTTGCAATCTGAAATAACCATAAAGGAAAATCACAATCCAACAAAACCCTCCATGAATGTCACAATGCCACAAAATACCCTATGTCTATCACAATGTGACATCACATTTGATTGACATAAAAATTTGATATAACCGTTCTTGAATGTAGGAAGATGATAGAATTCAACCAGGATTAATGTATGAATGCCACATAACCATTGAGGAACATCACAATCGAACATATCCATATTATAAAATAAGCCAAAATTAATGTTACAATTTAACATAAATATTAAAGAATGTGAGTTATGACCAAACAAAATCAACAAAACTTAATACAAAATAACCCTTCATGAATGTTACAATGCAATTTTTTTTAAGAAATGTAGCAATTTAACATAAAGTAAGCCAAAATGAATGTCACAATCTGACATCACCAATGAAGAACGTCCCAACCCAACCCTTCATGAATGTTGCAATGCGACAAAATGCTTAATGAATGTCATAATGTGATATCACATTTGATGAATGCCACAATACAACAAAATCGTTAATGAACATCATAATGTGACATGACCTTTAATAAACACTGTCATACAAAATGGTGCAGACCCCCAACCCTTGGGTTATGGTCCGCACAGGATCGCTCCTTTTCTGCCCTTTGAGTCTAACTGGCTCTTTGATTCCTTTTCAAAAAATGAAACACACCTACAATGGTGTCACCACAGGTCCTTATGAATTGAGCCCGCATGCAAAACCACTAAGCACCAATTCAAATTCTTCGGTCCACTATGTGATCATGTCCTTCACTATTTCAGAACTTCGGATATCGCTACTTCATGACTCCGATTATCGAGTGTCTCGACTCTTCGACTTTCGAAACCCGAATTGTTGATTCGCCGAAATGTAGGCCTCGTTATCCTCCACACTTATATCACGTTTCACGATTTCAGGAATCTCGTAACAAATATCCTGATCTCCTATTCCCTGAAATGCCAAAATGTTGAATTCTGACACGTTTCCCATTGCTGGCCCCACAACAAAACTTTCTGCCTCTTTAGAATTTCACACTTCGCGATTTCGCGAATCTTGATGCCAAGCTCTCGGTTCTCCAATCCTCAAAACCCCGAAAATAGTTAACGGAGTTTGACTCCACCTGACGACAAGTGCGTCACTTTTCACTTCGTCGTTCTCTAATTCTGACGTAAATTCTTCTGCCTCTTCAAGCCTTTGAACTCTGAAATGAAAGTTCACGCATAATCCAATGACCCTCATTGGCTTGGATCTACGGCCCTATCTCTCTTGAGCTTCTTTCACAATTTTGAGTCTTCAAAAAAAAGACTCCTGCACACACTCCTTGCGACACTTCTTCAAATACTTCTAAGTATTTGATTTCTTCGACCCTGTGCACTTCCCTTGCGACAATAGTCCTTCAACTCTTCTCTTGGATGACAAGTTCTGAACTTTCAACCAACCCGTGCACACCTTGCAGGGCTTCTGTGCCTGATTTGCACTTCTTCGGAAGATGAGAACAATGGTATCCCTCCTAAGATGTCAGAGATGAACACTGAACCCGTCGACGCACTCCTTGCGGACATTTCACTGCACTCCTTGCAGGAACTCTTGCTCAGATAGAGAAACAATTGAAACTCATTCCCTTACTCTCTCAAACTTCAAATACCCAACATGAAATCATACATACATAACATAAAAGAAAATGTACAACAGAAAGAGTAAAACAACCATGAGCATAACATTTGACATGTATACACAGAAAGTATTAGAACGCCATGAGTCTGAATCAAAGCTTTATATATTAATCTCAGAACTTCTGTACGTGGGCTCTTCTACACAGCTCTCTGCTTCTTCTCTTCTATTCTCTATGCTCAATTGATGTTGTTAATGTTACAAATGATACAAGATGAGGGTGTCTATATTCGGTTTTCCCTCCTACGCTCTAAACTGTCTAATCTGCATTTAAATCTACCTACTTACATTAACTGCCTATAAATGCCTCTACACCTTACAGATGAGAGTGGATCGCTCAAGATCTGTTTACAACATAGAAGTACACACGCTCTTAACTAATACATTAATGTCTGTGCATCCAAACTTTCAAAACAATTCAAACATTTTCAACATGTACCAAAAATGAAATGGCAGTTATCCCACGCTCGCTTGCTGTTGGCGATGCTCCTGCATCACAAACAAATTAATCAAAATGTTCTACAATCCTAAAAACACTCATTCTTGCAAATGAATAGTGTTGCAAATGAATAGTGCCAAGGCATCTATGGAGATAATACCTTGGACACTTAACATCAAGAGGCACTTCAAGGTCAAGAGGGGCCAATCTTATAGCTTTTTTTAGAACTCGAATCCTCTCTATATATATATCATTATAAGTTACGTGTAACAAAAGATTTAGACATGTTTGCTTTTAACTACCCACTAAACTTTAATAAACAAAGAAATATTTTGAACAATGAATTAAAAAGCATAATAAATCCCATTTTAATATGAAAAAACACAAACAAAATGATAGTATACATTAAAAACTTCAATAAACAAATAAATATTTTGAACAATGACTTAAAAAGCATAATAAATCCCATTTTAATATGGAAAAATACAAAAAAAATGATAATATGCATTAAAATAAATAAATGAAAAAATTATTAATTACAAAAAAAAATGATGAACCAATTCTCATTCACTATCATTTTAGAAATACAATTAACTATGCATAGTAAACATAAGTACAAAATATTCAACTCATAATAACAAAGACAATGGACCACAAATTGCAAGACGGAGCTTTATTGGGCATAATTATATTATAAGCATTCGCATTGTTGATTTAAAAAAGAATAGTGGATACATAGAGTCGATGTCATCACCTTTTAGAGTAATGTTCACAAAGCATAGGAGTGCAGAGGTTAATATGACAATTTTTTTATTGAATGGAGAGTCTAGATTAGATGTACATAATTGTAAAATTAATAAAAATAAGAAGTTTTGCATTTTAAAGATGGTTTTCATGGTAAATTTTAAGTTTAAATTTATTACAATTATATTCATTATGATTTCAATATATTATTTATAAGAATAGAACCTTATATGTTATATGTGGTGGATCATTCCATCCCATAACCATTAAAACTCAATTCAATTAATTATTTATAATAAAAAATAAACTTATTTTAAATAAATATATACACTAAACAACGATAACATTATATTATTATGTTGTCGCTTATTAATATCTATATTGGAATGAAGATTCACTTTTCTATTAAATAAAAAAAATCACTATAATTAATTATTGCTCATATATACTTGTATTTATAATTAATTATTGCTCATCTATACTTGTATTTATGATTCAATCAATTTTCACTTACAATTATGACTCATTTGACTCGTTTGGTTGTCGTGCCAACTATGATTACTTATTGGAATTTGAAAACCCTTGATGGAAGATTGCATTAGCAATTTTGAGGTTTCAAATATAAACCACATAACCGTGCACGAGACAGATATTCCACATTTAAATGACAAAGCTCAACATAACACATGATGATTGATGGCATGTTTTATCGTATAGTGGATTAAGTTAATTTGACTTCATATAAACAAGTATAGGCGAATCGTTAATAATGTTTGGATGTTCGTTTGCTTGTTTCAACTCACTAGTGATCAAGATTTGAAGGGCTAGGCGAGTGATTAATAATGTTTGGATGTTTGCTTGTTTGCTTTTTTTTCCATTAATGATCAAATTTGAAAGGTTACTTTTAATTTTAAGTTGAAAGGTATATGAAAAAGTTGATAAAGTAATTGCACTTCAGTTGATAAAAGTAAACTAGGGTGAAAGAGTGTGATATATAAAGATGTATGGAATTGGGAAAAGGAGAATGATCAATTTGGAGAACAAATGAGTGAAGATTTGTTGATGCTATAAATTGAATGAAGAATCACAACTCTCATTGTTGTAATCCCAATTTTAAGTTTTGTGATGTTGAAAAGTTTCATTTTATGTAAGTTCATATCTAAACTTAATAAAGATCATACAAGTTAGGAGATTTCACCAAGTTTAATAGAGTTTTTAATCACAAACACAATCATTAAATAGTTTTATGTAAAACAAAGAAAAAATATACATTATCTCTATGATGAGCTTGATAGAAATTGTACAAGATTGGTGGATTGTTGAGAAATTTAAGTTCAATTATTAGTTACTTGTTTTGCTCCCATTATCTATTGTGTTGGTGGGTCGGATGCTATGAATTACATACTAATTGGTTGAGAATGTGTTGGAATAATAATCATATTAGATACCTAATCTATAACCATGTCATGAACTTTAAGAGTCAAACACATAGCATTATGAATGCAATAAAATAACTATGAGAATCAACATGTTAGATACTATTAGTGAGATGGAATATGTGAACATGAAAAAAGAGAGATAACTTGATTTCTATGGTTTTTCTCAATTTCTATGTTTTGATCTTCAAAATTGACATTTCACTACTCATCAATAATTAATATTACTAATAAGTTTTCAATGCCATTACAATTTACATCCATAACCTAGTAAGACTAATTGTTTTGACTTTTTATAGAGTTGAGAGTGGAGGCAAAGATAACAAAAATAAATGGCATTATGGCTAATGTGGGATTCAAAAACATGAAGTATGTAAACTAAATGTGATGTCAATTCTCATATTTACAAGAATCGACAATGCTCATAACAAATGAATTCAAGTGGTGATTCACAAAGACAAGGCATCTAAGATTTTTGGGAAAAGTCATTAAGTTCAATACATTAAATAGTGCATACTATGGTAAGATATTTATCTAGTTGTAAGTTATGTGATGGATTTAATCTTGTGGAAGAGTACACAATATTAGGAAATAGATGAGAGCCGATTAGAATAAAGATTGTTTGTCTTTAGATGATGATGATAGTTTTAGCATTGGAAGTGAGAACGATGATGGGTTACTGAAAATCTAACCCTTTTATTGACATGTTATGATATTTATTGTCCTTCATAAATGACTAATAATTTCAAAATTTTACATATTTTTTAAAATGTTTTTCTAAAATGAATTTGTTTAAGACCTTGAAGAAAAATATTCAATTTTGATCACTGCATGACACTTCCTTTGAAAGGTACATCCAAACAGGGTATTGGTGACCAACGATGATGGCTAATTACGACCGTTGATTATGGATTGCCATGTTCAAATGAATATAATACAAGACTTCGTCTAGATTCTATCTCACTAGACAGGACCAGACATTGTTAGTACCGCTTTGCCAACATTATTTCTATGTGGTTGTCAGTGGACTCATTTCTCTCCTCATTGTCAATGCCACATTCAAATAAATGCAATACAAAACTTTGTCCAAATTCAATCTCGCCAATCTATGATGAGCGAGGAAGGACCCAATCAAGATTTTTTTTTTCAAATTTTATTTCAAATCCGAAATTCGATCAATAATGGCTAAGTATATATAATATGAAAAAATATATAATCAAAATTTCATAGGAAAAAATATCTCTTAAAGTATTCCCTCTTAAGAAAATTGGAGGAATTCAAAATTAACACATAATCCCTTCTATTATATCATCTTAACTTTTTAGATTATGGTAGAAACCTCCATTATTAACTTAAACTTAAACTGAGTGGGCCTAATGGTTAAGAACATGTGTTTCCTCTTAAGAGGTCACAGGTTCAAATCCAGAGGGGGTAGGGTATGTATACCTTCGTAGACTTTACCAGTCAAATCCCTAGGCGGAGGGGGGTCCCTTATCCCACAAACAAGGGGGTCTCATACACCAATTTGGTCTGTTGGCTTAGCCGTGACCTTAAAAATAGATTATTATTATTATTATTATTAAAATACTAGCACTATTATTGATTTTCACGGTAAACTTCTACTACTAAAAAATTATACTTTTTATTGTCAACATTAATTTTTCCAAAATATTCAAAATTTGTAGTAATACCTTCTTCCATTTGGTTTAGAAACTTATTTGTGGTCATTTTTATATCTCAACTTTAATAATAATATAAATAATATAAGTTGCATAACATTTTAATATAAAAAATATTTAAAAAATATATTTTGAAAAATAAATTTTGATTGGTCTTAGTCTAAACGTTTTATTAAATAAGTTCATTTTATGAAATGAGTATTTTTTGAAGAATTTTTGTCCAAAATTCGGTTAGAAATTGTTAGATCATTAGATTTAAGTGATTATTTCTATATAACTCGAGTGCCTGAAGATTTTTCACAATGCTCAATCCATTTCTGCATTCAAAAATGAATTTTAAACAACAAAAAATATTAATTTCATACAGATTTATGTAACTGGATTACGACAAAAAAAACCATTTCGTAAAACAGTTGGACAACCCCTTTAATTGTTATTCTAAATATAATAAGTTTTTTTAAATTAATTAATTTAAAAAATTAATTTTAATAATTTAAACTTTTATGTTTATATTTACATTAAAATATGTCTAATTATATGTTTAAAAAATCAATTTTTTAAATAAATATCTAACAAATTATAACATTGAAAAAAAAATCTTATAACATTTAAAAAAAAATCAAAATTTTAAATAGATATCCAACCAATTACAACATTTCAGCTAAAGAATAACCATCAATGATCTGCTTAATACATCAAAAGAGACACCAACCTTCACCTTAAATGTGAAAACATACTACTTGCAAAATTAAAATGTTGTCACTTTTAATTATCATATTGTGCCTCAACAAATAAATATATAAAACCCTTTCCTCATCCTAGATTATTCTGTAAAAGTGTAAGTGAATTAACCATCTTAACTTCTACCAGTTCTTTATCTCTATACTTAAGTTTTCGTCCATACTATTGAATTATTATTTAAGAGTACAAAGCAATTTGACATACTATTGAATTATTATTTGAGAGTACAAAGCAATTTGACAATATATTTGCTCCATATATTCAATTTTCAAAGCAATATATCCATATATTTAGATTAGTCTTTTATCATTTGTAAATTCTCTATATTTATATTCATTTATATGATAACTTATATTTATGTTAAAAAATATTTATTATAAATATAAATTATTACAAAGAATAAATTGCATATGTTATGACTATGTTGAATTGTGTATCTTATGATTATGTTCCAATTAAATGGTACTAGGTTATGTGAATGGAATTCTTTAGTAGATAATTGTCATATTTACAGCTTAACAACTTATTTATAGATTAACTTATTTATTTATTTGTGTATATTGATATCACTATGTTCAAATTGTAAATTGATAATAAATGGAAAATTATTTCCAATGAATAAATGAATATTCTACAATTATTGTTATGTTTGTGTATATTGATATCACTATGTTCAAATTGTAAATTGATAATAAAAGGAAAATTATGTTCAATGAATAAATGCTATTGGTTGCATGGTTTAACAAATATCAAGAGAAGGGGACCCTACTAGATCCTTACAACAATGAGTAAGAAGCAACTATTCAATGGTGCAAATATATTATTAAATGTGTCCATGAGATGGAAATTATTCAATTAAAAGTGCATGCAGACCCTATATGACAAGGGAGGCCAAATCCTTATAGAGATGGCCTACTTGGAAAATCATGGTGGGATGGATTTAAAAAAAGGTGTCTGAATTTAGCATTAAGGACCACAAAAGGTCCACACCATGATAGAGTTGTTAACCTAAGGCCATCTATTATTGGAGGCTTCTGTGAAAAGTTGTAGAAGGTACATGAAGCTAATTCTTATGGATCTCAATGAAAATGAAATTGTGATGAGACAATAATGTATGAAAAACTCTTATGTCGAATGAGAGTTTATGGAAATGCTCCATTCATTCCCAAAATTCATGAATATATAATATTTTATGTTGTGTTAATGTTGTAGGACAAATTATACCGATATTATATCTATTCGATGGATCAAAGAAACTTTTAAAGCCTTGATTTGGGGATTGTATTGCAAGCCAACCTTGCACCTGATGCAACTTTGAAATTTCTACATCTGTAACTCTAAAATTCCAGCCTGTAATATCTTGGTATGTCTTATCTATAGTGTCACCCATCTCATGACATTTTGATGTGTGAATTAAAAATTAGGATAACTTAACCAAACCTTATTCATTTGGAACCTTTCAGGAGAGTGAAATTTTACAGTATGCCACACGTCTAATTTTGCAACTTTGAATATGGAATTAACTAAAGACAACCCAATCATTTGTGTTTCCAATTCCACAAGAGACACTCAATTTGGACATCACTAGCTTAAGTTATCGTTGTTTACCTAGAAGACATGTTTGAGTATAACATCCCACTCTTATGAGCGCATGTTATTGACTCATTCTTTGAGGACACTTGCATGCAAGTGATCCAGTTATAGTATATGGTTATCTGTTTCGCTTATGGATTCTTATGATGATGTTGTTGGATTATGATTTGTGTTGTTTGATATCTATGTATTGACAGATGCTATTGACGAGTTTCACCTGACTGTGCAAGAAACTTGATAGATTGAGGATGTCAATGGCATCAATGGACCTACTTGGACTCCAGATTGAGTCAGGGAGTGGGTTGTATTGGCTTGAGCATTTCATTTATACATATGTGACATATGATCATTTATATTATGATGTTGTTTATGGATCATTGACAATGTTTCATTGATGGATGCAGGCTGATGATTGTTTGCTAATCTGAATCACATAAGGAGTAAAGGGGCCATGCACATAGACCAGATATTGAGGGAGAGGTTTGGCACCGTCCTTGTCACAACCTACTATCACTCCCATCGTGGCTCGAATTGTAGGTTAACGATTACATAGTTCGAGAGATCCACGATGTCATGAGGGAAGACTAAGACATACGCTCATTAAGATTTCTAAGGGGTGCGCAATAAGGCAGGGTCCTTATTCCTTAGAAGCCCTTAGTCTCTCACAAGGTTGCCCAAATGGAGTGTTGACTCTAGGGGTTGGAAAACTACCAAAACCAGTCAAAGGCAAGTGAAACCCTTGGAGCATGGAGTGTGTCTTGAAAGGCACGTCACATAGTTAAAAATTTGAATCAAAGGCGAGTGGCACCCTTGGAGCACAGAGTGCATCTTGAAGGGCATGCCGCGTAATTAAAAATTTGAATCAAAGGAGAGTGGCACCCTTGGAGCACGAAGTGCATCTTGAAGGGCATGTCACGTAATTAAAAAATTGAATCAAAGACAAGTGGAACCCTTGGAGCACAGATTGCATCTTGAAGGGCATGTCGCATAAATAAAAATTGATTCAATGAATCTAGGTGGCCTAGAAAACCCTTAGCGAATAATTAACCTTGTAAAATCTTGAGCACTGTCGGATCAATCAATTAAATAATTAATTAAGGATTAAATTTATTAATCATAATCCCTATAAGAGTCTAAGCCTTTGCAAAAAAAAATTGTTTACCCATTTTGTGCATCATTGTTCGTTGTCGTAACTGTTATCACTGAAATTTTGTCCGCAAATGGTTACAGGAATTCAGGAGTTTGTACAAGATGTAGTACAAACTCATTCTTGTGTACAAAAGGTTCTTCTTATAGATGTCTCTATAATTCCCCATGGTAACTTCAATATGAATCAAAATTATTTATGAATGATAAAGAATAAAATAAATATGAAGCTGTACATAATGATGTCAGGATAAATGTTCATAATATAGTTATTTCAATGTGGTGTGTTAATGTTGGCTACAGACCAATACTTTCATGCCATGTAGTGTTGAAATACATTCCAAAATATGCTTCCAAGGTTGAGATAATATCATAAAGCTATCAAGATATGATGACAAGAATTTTAAACATTGTAAACTCCGAAGATCCATCCATATGTGCATATAACAAATTCCTTTCTAAAACAGTTGTGGATAGAGACGTAGGACCACAAAAGACCTGTCATTTGTTACTAAAGATCCCTCTTGTTATTTGTAGTCGTAGATTTGTTTCCCTAAATGTTGGAATGAAGGTATTCAAAAAGGTTTCTTCCAATTCCGACCCTGATCAATTTCCAAAAAACATTGGTTTCCATGAAATATATCAAGGTATACCTACATTTCTGAACACTTGTCACTTATAGGCACTGCAAGATCATGGTCCTTTAACTCTCATTGGAAGAAATACCCTTGGAAGTTTAGAGATAGTGCTACAATAATTCAAGTATGGCCATGATTTTTATCTATTCTTACTGAAAATTTAGATACCTTTGAATCATTTTTTTTTAGTGAGTCACTTCTATATAAACCACTCATGAACATTCCCATTGATATAGGTACCAATAAATAAATTATTGTGCAAAATTGGAAGAACTATACATATCATCCTTCGCATGTTCATATAATTCACTCATCATAAGATATTATTGAAGAGGATGATGATATAGATGTAGAAGAAATCAATCCCAATGATGATATGGATGAATGGGAAATGTTATCTCTCTTTCTTCCTCCTAATTCTATTCAAGTGTGGGACGATACTACGTGTTTAGATGCAACAATAGAAGAACCAAATAATTTCATTCAAAATGCATGGTCACTTGGAGCCATGCAACATAATTCTCATTCTACATCTACTTCTCCATCTTTATTGTCTAAAAATCAACGACTTTATTTTGAAATTATTATTTGACATTTCAATGTAGAAAATAACGAAGAACCACTAATAATGATTGTTCAAGGAACTACATGTACTGGAAATTCATACCTTATAAATTGTATTTCAATAGAATTTAGTTCACACTCAATTAATGGAAAGATCCCTTTGTTATTACTATCACCTACTAGAATAGTTTCTTTCAACATACGAGATAGAGAAATTCATTCAGGTTTGATAATTTCTATCAAGGATTTTAAGTATTTATAGGGACAATAAATTGTAGTGTTTCAAGAGGAAATGATACATTTTAAATAAATTCTCATCGATGAAATGAGTATCATTGGAAAAAAGTTATTGATATCGATTGATTCACAATTGCGTGAGTCATTTCCAGAAAACAAATCCGTTCCATTCGATGGAAGATCATTAATTCTTATTGGAGACCTTTTTCAATTACCTCATGCTAAAGATAAACCATTGTATGTAGGTAACACAATTTCTAAGGTATTATGGAAGGAATTCAGAACAATTCTTACTTTAGACACAAATTTTCGTCAGTAGGGGACAGATTTAAAACAATGTGGCTTCTGAAGACTATTGACAAACATTAGAAATGTTGATGAAAATATATACAATTGGCATCTTCTAATGTATAGAACATACACATCTATGTATTATGCTGAAATTAGTACTTTCAAATAAAAAATCCATTTATTTCCAATAAATGTACTCGTGAATCTACATAATATGTGCATACTTAAATCACTTAATACTCCAATTGCATGATGTTTTGCTGAAAATACAAGAAACAAGGAGTTTAGTGATGTAGATGATGAGAAAATTGAACGTTAAACTCTGTTATGTCCTGGTCAACGTGTCATGTTGACATCTAACTTATGAGTATAAGTAGGGTTAGTAAATGGAGCACTTGGAACAATTCAAAATATTTTCTACTCTCCTAGATCAAGACCACCACAACTATCGATGTACACAAAAATTTATTTTGATAACTACATTGGTCCACCATGGGACATGGAAAATGAAATAACGATACAAATAACACCCGTTGTTAGAGGAACTTGTAAACAAATCCCATTATGAATGGTGTGGGATCTCACAATACACAAATCACAAGGTTTGATCATAGATAAAGAAACAATTGATATTAGTAATGCTAGGAGATAATGATTAACATTCACATCAATTTAAAGGGTTAAATCAATATATGGTTTAAGAATATTTCCACAATTCACATTTGAAAGATATGCAAAGATGAGTCAATGTGCATATGCTACAATTAGAAATAAAGAGGAGCAACTAATATTATGCACATATTTATAACCGTTGCACTCATTATACAATGTGGTTAGTTAAATTTTCTTTCCTATTAGTATCATTATTTTCTATGCATCCTTCATCAAGTTTATTATCATTTTATTTACATTTTATCCTATCATGATAGATTATAATTCATTTTCTATTAATTTTGAAATTATCAAGTTATATCCATTCCTTAACAAATTCTCATCTTTGAATTGGCAGATATTTAATGATGCATTAATGTTGCAAGAAAAGGAAATGTCAACATGCAAAAGTATTCCACCAAGAAGGAACTATTTGCAACAAATGGAATGCAACATTATAATATGCATTTCAATCATAACATGAGCATCCATTCTTGCATGTCACATATATGAGAATCAATATTTGTAATAGAAAATTAAGTCCAAGCCTCTTTATAATATAAGATGACGAGTTGTTGTTCAAAATAAATTCAACTTTTTCATACTCTTCCACCTATTCAAAATAACGACGAATTGTGCATATATAATCATATATATGAAATTTATGTTACAAAAATATATATAATAAGTTCTTCATATTTATGGTTCATAGTTTTATTTTATATTATAGTTCATTTTTTTTTATAGATGTTAAATATTTTTTAAGATTTGTATTAATTTATAAATAAATCAAAGCTCATAATTTTTTTTAAATGAACATTATAATTAGACATAACCATTGAAGAATGTGACAACCAAACAAAACCCTTGATGAATGTTGAAATGCAAAAAAATCCTTAATAAATGTCACAAGGAGACATCACATTCGATGAATGTCACAATGCGACAAAATTCTTAATCAACATCGCATTGTAACAAAACATTTGATCAAGGCCACAATGCAACATGGCCATTAATTTGGGAATATGAATGTTAAAATCTGAAATAACCATTAAGGATTTTAACAAGTTGACATAAAAAACCATGCTTAACCAAAGTCAACCATAATAAACCATCTTTAACCAAGGTGAACCAAAGTGAATGTTATGAAACAAATACTGTGAAATCACCTTTGATACACTCTCCAATGTCACATAACTATTTATAATATTACTATATGATTAACCCTCGCCAAACACAATGCAACATAACCCTTAATGAACTTTACAATGCAACATAGATATTAAAGAATGTAGTAATTTAACATAAAGTAAGACAAAATGAATGTCACAATATGACATAATCATTGAATAATGTCACAACCCAACATAACCTCTGATGAATGTTGCAATGTGACAAAACTCTTAATGATTGTGACAATGTGACATCAAATTTGATGAAAATGACAATGCAACAAAACCCTTAATGAACATCACAATGTGACATGACATTTGATGAACGTCATAATATGGCATAACATTTACGTGGAAATATGGACGTATGTCAAAATCTATAATAAACATTTACGAATGTCACAATCCAACATAATCATTGATGGATGTCACAATATGACAAAATTCCTTCTGAATGTCACAATGTGACATCACATTTCATTAAAATCACAATGCAACAAAACCCTTCATGAAGATTGTAATGTGACAGGACATTTGATGAATGTCACAATCTGACATAACCATTAATGTGGTAAGATAAATGCTACAATCCGAAATAACCATAAAGGAAAGTCACAATGCAACATAACCCTCAATGTATTTCACAATATCACATTGTCGTGATGTCTCACAAAATTCTTTATGAATGTCACAATGTGACATCACATTTCATTAACATCCCAATGCGATAAAACCCTTAATGATCCTTTATGGATGTCACAATGTGACATCACATCAATGACACCACAATGCAACATAACCATTCATGAATGTAGGAAGGTGACACAAGTCAAACAAGATGAATGTATCAATATTACATAACCATTGAAGAATGTTAGAACCCAAGAAAACTGTTCATGAAAATCACCATATTATAAAGTAATAAAAAATGAATGTTGCAATTTAGCATAACTATTGAGGAATGTGAGATATGGCCAACCAAACTCAACAAAAATCAATGAAACACAAACCTTCAAGAACGTTATAATGCAACATAAATATTAATAAAGGAGCAATTTAACATAAAAAAATGAATGTCACAATTTGTCATCACCATTGAAGAATGCCACAACCCAACATAACCCTCCATGAATGTTGCAATGTGACAAAAAACTTAATGAATGTCACAATATGACATCACATTTGGTGAACATCACAATGGAGCAAAACCCTTAATGAGCATTGTAATGTGACATGATATTTGATAAACACCGCAACATGACATAGTTATTAATGTGGTATTATGGATATCATAATATGAAATAACCATTTATGAATGTAACAATCCAACATAATCATTGATGAATGTCACAATGTGACAAAAAGCTTTATGAATGTCACAATGTGACATCACATTTCATTAACCTCACAATGTGACAAAACCCTTAATGAACATTGTAATATGATAGGACATTTGATGAATGTCGCAATCTAACATAGCCAATAACGTGGCACGATGGATGTTGCAATATGAAATAACCATAAAGGAAAATCACAATCCAACAAAACCCTCGATGAATGTCACAATGCCACAAAATACCTTATGTCTATCACAATGTGACATCACATTTGATTGACATCAAAATTTGATATAACCATTCTTGAATGTAGGAAGATGATAGAATTCAACCAAGATTAATGTATGAATGCCACATAACCATTGAGAAACATCACAATTGAACATATCCATATTATAAAATAAGCCAAAATTAATGTTACAATTTAACATAAATATTAAAGAATGTGAGTTATGACCAAACAAAATCAACAAAATGTAATACAAAATAACCCTTCATGAATGTTACAATGCAATTTTTTTTAAGAAATGTAGCAATTTAACATAAAGTAAGACAAAATGAATGTCACAATCTGACATCACCAATGAAGAACGTCACAACCCAACCCTTCATGAATGTTGTAATGCGACAAAACGCTTAATGAATATCACAATGTGATATCACATTTGATGAACGCCACAATACAACAAAATCATTAATGAACATCACAATGTGACATGACCTTTAATAAACATTGTCATACAAACAAATTAATCAAAATGTTCTACAATCCTAAAAACACTCATTCTTGCAAATGAATAGTGCAAAGCATCTATGAAGATAATACCTTGGACACTTAACATCAAGAGACACTTCAAGGTCAAGAGCGGTCAATCTTATAGCTTTTTTTAGAACTCGAATCCTCTCTCTCTCTCTCTCTATATATATATATATATAAGTTACGTGTAACAAAAGATTTAGACATGTTTGCTTTTAACTACCCACTAAACTTTAATAAACAAAGAAATATTTTGAACAATGAATTAAAAAGCATAATAAATCCCATTTTAATATGAAAAAACACAAACAAAATGATAGTATACATTAAAAACTTCAATAAACAAAGAAATATTTTGAACAATGAATTAAAAAGCATAATAAATCCCATTTTAATATGGAAAAATACAAAAAAAATAATATGATAATATACATTAAAATAAATAAATGAAAAAATTATTAATTAAAAAAAAATTATGAACCAATTCTCATTCACTATCATTTTAGAAATACAATTAACTATGCATAGTAAACATAAGTACAAAATATTCAACTCATACTAACGAAGACAATGGACCACAAATTGCAAGACGGAGCTTTATTGGGCATAATTATATTAAAAGCATTCGCATTGTTGATTTAAAAAAGAATAGTGGATAAATAGTGTCGATGTCATCACCTTTTAGAGTAATGTTCACAAAGCATAGGAGTGCAGAGGTTAATATGACAAGTTTTTATTGAATGGAGAGTCTAGATTAGCTGAGCTGTACATAATTGTAAAATTAATAAAAATAAGAAGTTTTGCATTTTAAAGATGGTTTTCATGGTAAATTTTAAGTTTAAATTTATTACAATTATATTCATTATGATTTCAATATATTATTCATAAGAATATATTATTTATAAGAATAGAACCTTATATGTTATATGTGGTGGATCATTCCATCCCATAACCATTAAAACTCAATTCAATTAATTATTTATAGTAAAAAATAAACTTATTTTAAATAAATATATACACTAAACAACGATAACATTATATTATTATGTTGTCGCTTAGTAATATCTATATTGGAATGAAGATTCACTTTTCTATTAAAAAAAAAAATCACTATAATTAATTATTGCTCATATATACTTGTATTTTAAATTAATTATTGCTCATCTATATTTGTATTTATGATTCAATCAATTTTCACCTACAATTATGACTCGTTTGACTGGTTTGGTTGTCGTGCCAACTATGATTACATATTGGAATTTGAAAACCCTTGATGGAAGATTGCATTAGCAATTTTGAGGTTTCAAATATAAACCACATACCCGCGCACGAGACAGATATTCCACATTTAAATGACAAAGCTCAACATAACACATGATGATGGATGGCATGTTTTATCGTATAGTGGATTAAGTTAATTTGACTTCATATAAAGAAGTATAGGCGAATCGTTAATAATGTTTGGATGTTCGCTTGCTTGTTTCAACTCACTAGTGATCTAGATTTGAAGGGCTAGGCGAGTGATTAATAATGTTTGGATGTTTAATTTTTTTTTTCATTAATGATCAAATTTGAAGGGTTACTTTTAATTTCAAGTTGAAAGGTAAGTAATTGCACTTCAGTTGATAAAAGTAAACTAGGGTGAAAGAGTGTGATACATAAAGATGTATGGAATTGGGAAAAGGAGAATGATCAATTTGGAGAACAAATGAGTGAAGATTTGTTGATGCTATAAATTGAATGAAGAATCACAACTCTCATTGTTGTAATCCCAATTTTAGGTTTTGTGATGATCACAAGTTTCATTTTATGTAAGTTCATATCTAAACTTAATAAAGATCATACACGTTAGGAGATTTCACCAAGTTTAATAGAGTTTTTAATCACAAACATAATCATTAAATAGTTTTATGTAAAACAAAGAAAAAATATACATTATCTCTATGATGAGCTTCATAGAAATTGTACAAGATTGGTGGATTGTTGAGAAATTTAAGTTCAATTATTAGTTACTTGTTTTGCTCCCATTATCTATTGTGTTGGTGGGTCAGATGCTATGAATTACATACTAATTGGTTGATAATGTGTTGGAATAATAATCATATTAGATACCAAATCTATAACCATGTCATGAACTTTAAGTGTCAAACACATAGCATTATGAATGCAATAAAATAACTATGATAATCAACATGTTAGATACTATTAGTTAGATGGAATATGTGAACATGAAAAAAGAGAGATGACTTGATTTCTATGGTTTTTCTCAATTTCTATGTTTTGATCTTCAAAATTGACATTTCACTACTCATCAGTAATTAATATTACTAATAATTTCTCAATGCCATTACAATTTACATCCATAATCTAGTAAGACTAATTGTTTTGACTTTTTATAGAGTTGAGAGTGGAGGCAAAGATAACAAAAATAAATGGCATTATGGCTAATGTGGGATTCAAAAACATGAAGTATGTAAACTAAATGTGATGTCAATTCTCATATTCACAAGAATCTACAATGCTCATAACAAATGAATTCAAGTGGTGATTCACAAAGACAAGACATCTAAGATTTTTGGGAAAATTTTCATTAAGTGATACATTAAATAGTGCATACTATGGTAAGATATTTATCTAGTTGTAAGTTATGTGATGGATTTAATCTTGTGAAAGAGTACACAATATTAAGAAATAGATGAGAGCCGATTAGAATAAAGATTGTTTTAGTCTTTAGATGATGATGATAGTTTTAGCATTGGAAGTGAGAACAATAATGGGTTATTGAAAATCTAACCCTTCTATTGACATGTTATGATATTTATTGTCCTTCATAAATAACTAATGATTTCAAAAATTTACATATTTTTTAAAATGTTTTTCTAAAATGGATTTGTTGAAGACCTTGAAGAAAAATATTCAATTTTGATTAGTGCATGACACTTCCTTTGAAAGGTACATCCAAACAGGGTATTGGTGACCAACGATGATGGCTAATTACGACCGTTGATTATGGATTGCCATGTTCAAATGAATATAATACAAGACTTCGTCTAGATTCTATCTCACTAGACAGGACCGGACGTTGATAGTACCGCTTTGCCAACATTATTTCTATGTGGTTGTCAGTAGACTCATTTCTCTCTTCATTGTCAATGCCACATTCAAATAAATGCAATACAAAACTTCGTCCAAATTCAATCTCACCAATCTATGATGAGCGAGGAAGGACCCAATCAAGATTTTTTTGTCAAATTTTACTTGAAATCCGAAATTCGATCAATAATGGCTAAGTATATATAATATGAAAATATATATCATTAGAATGTCATAGGAAAAAATATCTCTTAAAGTATTCCCTCAACAAAATTCCCTCTTAAGAAAATTGGAGGAATTCAAAATTAACACATAAATCCTTCTATTATATCATCTTAACTTTTTAGATCATGGTAGAAACTTTCATTATTAACTTAAACTTAAATTGAGTGGGTCTAATGGTTAAGAACATGTGTTTCCTCTTAAGAGGTCACAGGTTCAAATCTAGAGGGCGATAGTAGGGTATGTATACCTTCATAGACTTTACCAGTCAAATTGTTAGGCGAAGGGGGGTCCCTTATCCCACAAACAAGGGGATCTCATACACCAATTTGGTGTGCTGGCTTGGCCGTAACCTTAAAAATAGATTATTATTATTATTATTATTATTAAAATACTAACACTATTATTAATTTTCACGATAAACTTCTACTACTAAAAAATTATACTTTTTATTTTCAACATTAATTTTTCCAAAATATTCAAAATTTGTAGTAATACCTTCTTCCATTTGGTTTAGAAACTTATTTGTGGTCTTTTTTATATCTCAAATTTAATAATAATATAAATAATATAAGTTGCATAACATTTTAATATAAAAAAATATTTAAAAAATATATTTTGAAAAATAAATTTTGATTGGTCTTAGTCTAAACGTTTTATTAAATAAGTTCATTTTACGAAATGAGTATTTTTTGAAGAATTTTTGTCCAAAATTATAATTCGAGTGCTTGAAGATTTTTCACAATGCTCAATCCATTTCTTCATTCAAAAATGAATTTTAAACAACAAAAAATATTGATTTCATACAAATTTATATAACTGGATTACAACAAAAAAAACTATTTCGTAAAACAGTTGGACAACCCCCTTAATTGTTATTCTAAATATAATAAGTTTTTTTAAATTAATTAATTTAAAAAATTAATTTTAATAATTTACACTTTTATGTTTATATTTGCATTAAAATATGTCTAATTATATTTTTAAAAAATCAATTTTTTAAATAGATATCTAACCAATTATAACATTAAAAAAAATCTTATAACATTTAAAAAAATCAAAATTTTCAAAATTTTAAATAGATATTCAACCAGTTACAACATTTCAGCTAAAGAATAACCATCAATGATCTGCTTAATACATCAAAAGAGACATCAACCTTCACCTTAAATGTGAAAACATACTACTTGCAAAATTAAAATGTTGTCACTATTAATTATCATATTGTGCCTCAACAAATAAATATATAAAACCCTTTCCTCATCCTAGATTATTCTGTAAAAGTGTAAGTGAATTAACCATCATAACTTCTACCAGTTCTTTATCTCTATACTTAAGTTTTCGTCCATACTATTGAATTATTATTTAAGAGTACAAAGCAATTTGACATACTATTGAATTATTATTTAAGAGTACAAAGCAATTTGAAAATATATTTGCTCCATATATTCAATTTTCAAAGCAATATATCCATTTATTTAGATTAGTCTTTTATCATTTGTAAATTCTCTATATTTATATTCATTTATATGATAACTTATATTTATGTTAAAAAATATTTATTATAAATATAAATTATTGGAAAGAATAAATTGCATATGTTATGATTATGTTGAATTGTGTATCTTATGATTGTGTTCCAATTAAATGGTACTAGGTTATGTGAATGTAATTCTTTAGTAGATAATTGTCATATTTACAACTTAACAACTTATTTATATATTAACTTATTTATTTATTTGTGTATATTGATATCACTATGTTCAAATTGTAAATTGATAATAAATGGAAAATTATTTCCAATGAATAAATACATATTCTACAATTATTGTTATGTTTGTGTATATTGATATTACTATGTTCAAATTGTAAATTGATAATAAATGAAAAATTATGTTCAATGAATAAATGCATATGCTAAAATTTCAAAATGAGAATAAGAGTAAGAAAAATTAATATGATCACTATCCAATTGTAAAAGAGGTGTAAGTAATAAATTGGGACCATGAACAACCAAATTAAATCTCTACATAGCTAAGTGAAGAAGCAGTGGTTATGAATGTGTATTCATCATTTAAAACAAATTGAATTAATAGAGGTTGGACTAAGGAAGATATGAATATTAAAATTTAAAGATATTTGTGAGGATAATTGTTATTCTACATGAACTACAACAAAAAGGTGATGCATAACACCAAGCACACTAACATATTGGTTGCATGGTTTAACAAATATAAAGAGAAGGGGACCCCACTAGATCCTTACAACAAGGAGTAAGAAGCAATTGTTCAATGGTGCAAATATATTATTAAATGTGTCCATGAGATGGAAATTATTCAATTAAAAGTGCATGCAGACCCTATATGACATGGGAGGCTAAATCCTTATAGAGATGGCCTACTTGGAAAATCATGGTGGGATGGGCTTAAAAAAAGGTGCCTGAATTTGGCATTAAGGACCACAAAAGGTCCACACCATGATAGAGTTGTTAACCTAAGGCCATATATTATTGGAGGCTTCTATGAAAAATTGTAGAAGGTACATGAAGCCAATTCTTATGGCTCTCAATGAAAATGAAATTGTGATGAGACAATAATGTATGCAAAACTCTTATGTCGAATGAGAGTTTATGGCAATGCTCCATTCATTCCCAAAATTCATGAATATATAATATTTTATGATGTGTTAATGTTGTAGGACAAATTATACCGATATTATATCTATTCGATGGATCAAAGAAACTTTTAAAGCCCTGATTTGGGGATTGTCTTGCAAGCCAACCTTGCACCTGATGTAACTTTGAAATTTCTACATCTGTAACTCTAAAATTCCAGCCTGTAATATCTTGGTATGTCTTATCTATAGTGTCACCCATCTCATGACATTTTGATGTGTGAATTAAAAATTATGATAACTTAACCAAACCTTATTCATTTGGAACCTTTCAGGAGAGTGAAATTTTACAGTATGCCACACGTCCAATTTTGCAACTTTGAATATGGAATTAACTAAAGACAACCCAATCATTTGTGTTTCAAATGCCACAAGAGACACTCAATTTGGACATCACTAGCTTAAGTTATCGTTGTTTACCTAGAAGACATGTTTGAGTATAACATCCCGCTCTTATGAGAGCATCTTATTGACTCATTCTTTGAGGACACTTGCGTGCAAGTGATCCAGTTATAGTATATGGTTATCTGTTTCACTTATGGATTCTTATGATGATGTTGTTGGATTATGATTTTTGTTGTTTGATATCTATGTATTGATAGATGCTATTGACGAGTTTCCCCTGACTGTGTAGGAAACTTGATAGATTGAGGATGTCAATGGCATCAATGGACCTACTTGGAATCCACATTGAGTTAGGGAGTGGGTTGTATTGGCTTGAGAATTTCATTTATACATATGTGACATATGATTGTTGATATTATGATGTTGTTTATGGATCATTGACAATGTTTCATTGATGGATGCAGGCTGATGATTGTTTGCTAATATGAATCACATAAGCAGTAAAGGGGCCATACACATAGACCAGATATTGAGGGAGAGGTTTGGCACCGTCCTTGTCAATACCTACTATCACTCCCATCGTGGCTCAAATTGTAGGTTAATGATTACATAGTTTGAGAGATACACGATGTCGTGAGGGAAGACTAAGACAGTCGCTTATTAAGATTTTTAAGGGGTGCGTAATAAGGCAGGGTCCTTATTCCTTAGAAACCCTTAGTCTCTCACAAGGTTTCCCAAATGGAGTGTTGACTCCAAGGGTTGGAAAACTACCAAAATCAGTCAAAGGCGAGTGGAACCCTTGGAGCACAGAGTCCGTCTTGAAGGACATGTCACATAGTTAAAAATTTGAATCAAAGGCGAGTGGCACCCTTGGAGCACAGAGTGCGTCTTGAAGGGCATGTCGCGTAATTAAAAATTTGAATCAAAGGAGAGTGGCACCCTTGGAGCACGAAGTGCGTCTTGAAGGGCATGTCACGTAATTAAAAATTTGAATCAAAGACGAGTGGCACCCTTGGAGCACGGATTGCATCTTGAAGGGCATGTCGCATAAATAAAAATTGATTCAATGAATCTAGGTCGACTAGAAAACCCTGAGTGAATAATTAACCTTGTAAAATCTTGAGCACTGTCGGATCAATCAATTAAATAATTAATTAAGGATTAAATTTATTAATCATAATCCCTATAAGAGTCTAAGCCTTTGCAAATAAAAATTTATTTACCCATTTTGTGCATCGTTGTTCGTTGTCGTAACTGTTATCACTAAAATTTCATCCGCAAATGGTTACAGGAATTCAACATCGCCAAATAGTTATGAGGTCACCCATGGACCAAAAATATCACAAAATCATTCCCAAAGAGTCAAAACTATACAACTAGTGCAAAAAATTAAAGGGCGCTATGAAGACATAGGGCGCGTGTGCACATGCACAAAATAGAAACGCAAGATTCTCGTACATGTGAACGATGCACGCCTGTTGTCGCAAAAAGATGCGCACCTGAGAAACGACACATTTATGAGAGTGGTCAGCCTCCCACCCACTTCTGGTTCAGCTTCCAAGTTGATTTGACACTCAAATTTGGACTGGATTTGACTGGATGGCTGGTCAAAGACCTAGAAATGCCCTAATTAACCTCTTTACACACTACAAACTAGTTGGACAATACCTCAAAGGAATGTTATAAAAAGGCCATGGATACACTTCATTTTTCAAGGAATTCATAGCAAAGTTATGCTGCCATTATTCTCTTGAGAAATATTCTATCCTTGCCAAGAGTATACTTTCATCATTGCATTGGGCAATCCATCTCACCCCTTGAGTGGATTAACAAATAATTCTTTCACCATTTTCATTTTCATTTTGAAAGTTGTAAGAAGAACTTATTTGTGGGGGTCCAAGAGCCCTCCCTTGGAGGAACAAGGGACTCATAGTCCTCTTGTTTCTCGGTGTTTTCTTTCACTAATATTATCCTTATCATTGGTGACATGGGTTTCATTGTTTCTTTTGTCCTTATGTCCCTATGTTTATTGATTTAGTTGTTGTTTTATTTCATAGTTTAATTCTTAGTTATTGTTTTATATTTCTTTTTCTAACCCTTTTCCTTACAGCTATCCTGCTTAGCAAACGCAACTAAGCTTGCAAGCACCTCTATTTTTTTCACTAAGGTCACGAAAGAGGCGGAACAGATTGGTGACTCCACTGGGGAAAGGTATCAATTTCCTACCCCATTTGGGTTTTTCTAGCTCTTCTTTTGGTTTATTTAACTTGCAGGTGCATTAACCGGCCTAAGCTGACCTGCCAATCATCCAATTCCAAGGTGAATTGAGAGAATTTCATCTAGAATTTTCATTCACGGTTGTGTGTCACCTGTGTGTGGGTTTTGTGGCCCACGAACACGCATCGTGCGCACATGCACCCAAGTCATAGTTATGTTCTGCGCACATGCGCTCATTAACTCTTTTTGGTCTACGCACATGCGCTCTATGCGCCTCTGTCTACACTGAGACCTGCGCATCTGTGCAAAAAAATTCACATTGTAAGGTTCTTGAGATGTGGGGAAGAACCTTAGCCTTCTTAAAAGTGATTTTATGCATGTTTTAAGCTGCACCACACTTAATCCCCTCTTTATATAAAGGGGTTAGTCAAAACACATAGGCACTTAGGGAGTTAAAATCATTATTTCCTCTTTTTCTTTCATTTTCGCCACATGGATGGCTTGTTTTGACTCAAAATATAAGTTGGAAATCATTTTTAATCACATTTAACTTGCGTTGGGACTAGAAGTTGGATAACAATCACTTAGTATGCTCTTCTCTCACACCTCCAAGCGACCTTGAGAATCAAAAAAAGATTGTGAAACAATTTCATCTCCCTTAAGAAGATTAAAACCTTTAGGAGAGGACAACAACCCTTCTTGGGACTCCTCTTAGTTTATTTTTTCAAACAAATCTTAAGATTTTAACGGGCCCATACATGCCCACATGTCACAAAGATAGGATAGTGCTTGAAATTTAATTTCTTCGATCAAATCACCAAGGAAGTTTAAAGATTTTGTAACGGGCCCATACATGCCCACATGATCACAATCTAGGATAGTTTTAAAGCTTTTCTTATATTAAATCACAATACGAAGTTAAAGGAAGAGTAACGGACCCACATGTCCACATGCTAGCTTCCTAGGGACTTTTGAATTATGCAAGGTTGTACCAAAGACACTTAGTTAATTAGGTAATCAACACTTGTAAGGACTAAACGAAGTCCACATGCAGCAAGGTGATCCCTAATTCATTAAAAATTGGAACACTTTCACTCATTCACACACAAAAGTCACTTAGCACTCACATAGCTTCTTGAAACGTGGAGGTCAAAGTAAGTTTCCTCCAAAGGGATTCCGAAACACCCTACCCTTTTCTTGACGAAAATATCTACTCCCATTTAAATTCAACGAGGTTGGTTCACACCCCCAACCTCTAAAAAAAACTACATCTAAATTTTTTCTAAAAACTCACTAAGTTTTCCTCCACAGGAGGTGCCAAAAGAAATTTTTTAGTCTACGTAGGATTTCGGGGATAGACATCCAAATAAATCCTCGTTGTCTGGTTCTCACATTGTCAAAAGCATAGAAGTTGTCAAATAAGAAACTGAAAATCCTCCAAGTCAAGTGTTCCTAACACCATAAGGCAGGGAGATACTCATGAAGGGTTTAAGGTCGAGGTCTGGTTGTTCTATGCATCCCCCCTTGAGGC
>JASDQU010306580.1:0-16469 GCA_032191745.1 Picea mariana | reverse complement strand
GTACTTGCAGGAGAGTTGAAAAATTATGCACAGGCATGTGTTTGGTGTATGTATAAACAGTGAACTTGGTGATAGTTTCTCATGAATGACTCATGATTATAACATGATTGTGTATCATGAATGTCAACTTGTCAGTTTGGGAAGGTCGATATGTTTCAAATGAGTTTCGACTTGTGTCGATGTTGTCTTGGCAACTATGTTGTGTCGATCATGTTTTTCGACTTGTGTTTAGTCGATGGTGTTTGTTGGGTTGTAAGTTGATTTTGAGTACACCAAGATACAAGAAAACACCATGTGATTTGATGAAGTACAAAATGCGACCATTTTCTTGAAGAGAAAAAAGACTTTGTTGGCATCATTTTCAGTCTTGTATAAATTTGTTTTCAAGATTGATGGTTTTTTTGGCTTGTGACGAGATGTCGCAGGAAAGGTTTTGTAGCCATTGGATAGCGGATTGTGTTGACGCCAAAGAGTTCACAAGAGGGAATTGATTCTTAGTGGGAAGGTTGGCAGTCTTCCAAGCACAAAGAGAATAGTGGGTCAGCAGCAGCCAGAGAACAGTGGTTGAGGGACATAGTTAGTTGCAGTGCAAGGCATGTCAAAGTATCCAGGTGATTGTCAAAAAGACTTTTCAAGTAGAATCAGTTGATAGAACTTGGAAGCAGAAGAGTATTGAATCTCAGACAGATGATCATAAGATTTTGTGGGTCCAAAAGCCTTTCAGTGGGAAGGCGTGATCAAAATCTGGACCAGGGGTCAAAATTTAGCTCAAAAATCAAAGTTCTCGGAATTGCCTCAAAATGAACGGCTACGTATCCCTCATCATCAGGAACCTAATGCAACTTGTTTGGGTTCAAACGGACATCGGGAGAGAGAGATATCGCGATCTATTCGAATCGACAAACAGGTAAAAAAAAGGACGCTGACTGTACAGTCCGTACAGGCTGACGTGGCAGAGGCCGTACGATAACATGGCAGAGGTCGTATGGTGACATAGCAGTTGGTGATGTGGCATTTAATTATTGGCATATGTGGTCGAATCGCAATGCGACATGTGGAATTTATTGAACAAATGGTGTGGTGCCACGTGGCCCAGTCATGGGCTGCCACGTGGCACCATTGTATTGGTTGTTTGTTCAAAATTTTATGGAGTCCACCAAACTTGAACCTCGTACCTCCATGCACGTGCAACGCTTTAGCAATGGCTTCCTAACCAACATACCACACATTGTTACTTGTTATGTATATGGGTTATAATGTATTTGAAATCGTTTAATGTGTAATATGGTGGGGCATCGGGCCAGGGCTTAGCCCCGGCCCGCAGTTGTATTGCGTATTACATATGACCACAGTTAAACAATTGTGCGTGAGAATTTTAAACATGTTCAAAGCCGCGGTTGTATTATTACCCTATGACCATTGTGTAAACGGAGTTTGGCGCGCGCATATTTTAAATGGAGTTTAGCCCATGGTTTCGGGCACCAATACATATGACTTTGCCATGGAGAGCGCGGGATTTGGTGTTGTTTTCAAACAGTTGAGTTTTTGCGCCAACATGTGTCGCGCCCACAACAAATCTTGGAACGTATCCCTTTTGCGCATTAAGGTGAGGTCACATGGACCCATATGCCCAATGGCTTGGCGGTTGGGGGTTTTAGTTCCGTTAACTGTACTACAGTTTGATCAGTTTTGCAGTTATATGCATGCGCTAGGTTTTAGCACAAATTTGGAGCATGTTCTTGGTTAGAGTGCACAGAGGTGCGTTTTGGCGAACCAGAGACAACAAGCTTGAAGGAAGAAAATGGCAGGGGGCCTATCTTCTTCATTTTTTGGCCGAATGAGGTGCCGTAAAAGCCCAGCTAGGGGTTTTTGGACATTCTGAATCCATTGGCACTGTTTTCACGGCGATTTTAAGACTTATTTTGCAGGTTTTTAACCATTTAAGTTTTAGAGAGCTCCAGGGAGCTTGAAGCCCTCATTGATTGAGGTCATGCTCAGATGAGCCTATGTTTGTTTTATGTGATTGAATAATCATTTTTGACTAATTATTATACTCTGAACATTTTGGGATAGGTTTTAGATCCATTTGAGGACTTTTATAGGTGTTTTTTCCAAAGAAAATCTCAGGGAAGCTTAAGGCCACATGTAGAAGAGGTCAAACCCGGATGAGCCATGATCCGTTTTCAGAGTTTTATTAGTCATTTTTGGGGTTTTTATGTATTCTGAACCCAATGGTACAGTTAGAATTTCCATTGGAGTTGAGCAACATCTTGTAAAAGAATCTTTGACAAATTAATCCTAGAGAGCCAAGTCCATTGAAGGAGGCTCAAGGAGATGTAGCCTAGAGAGGGGTGAACTCCTTTATCATGTTGTTCTTGTTGTGAGTGTTTGCTGGTTATTATTTGCTGCAAGTTATTTTTGTTGTTGTATATATGTAAACAACATATTTAATCTTGCAAAGACCTCACATATAAACATTCGAAAGAAGATTTCATAAGCTTGGCACATAATCTATCTTGCATATTTTAACACATGGAGCAAGGTCCTATAAAGTTTATTTTTAATGAAGTAGAGGGTGCTTGCATAGCATAACAAGTCAGCCCACTATTTTTAGATCATCGTGGGCGTAAGGTGGAGTTGTTGAGGTCACCGTCTTGCCAGGAGTCAGGGAGACAACCGTGGGGAGGGTCGCGGGTTGGAGAGAGACGTCGACGTGAGGATGTCAAGGCAAGACCAATGGATCCTGAGAGAGCAGCGAGGACATGCCGGTTTGATGACCTAGGTGTCGGGCCATCACATGCTCCTTCGGCGAATGCCGGAGCAGATTTTGAGGACATTCACCGCCACCTGGAGGCGGTGCTACTGGGCGTACCTGAGGGCATGTGGTCACGTATCCAGGATGAGGGTATCCTAGAGCAGTGTGCGGGGATTTTGTCACTGTGGCGGGCCGTGGTACGATGAGAAGTAGTAGCAGGTGATGCTATTACCGAACGGTTACCCTCTGGGCAGGAGGGACCAATAGTGGGTGGGGGACCACCGCCCGAGGGAGGGGCAGGAGGTGGTGCTCTAGAGGCACCTTGAGTGGTGCTCTATGTATTTTGTATTTTTGTATATAGGCTGGTGAGCCCATTTTGTACCGAGGTGCTTCACTGGCCTGCGAATACTTGTATTTTTGTATGTAAACATTTGGATGGCACTATGGATCGTTTTATAGATACACGAGTATACATTTTGAGATCTATGTGGTGTTTACATGTGTTTTGTTAATGTGTTGATGATGTCTAATCTATATATGCTGTGACANTATGTTTATGTATGTGTAGAGGTATCTTGATGTGATATATGCTAGTCTAACAAAATATTAGCTAAGTTATCTGTAATTTGATTCAATTGTCTTGGAATATGTGTAAATGTAATAGAATCAAAATGTCGAGATAAAAGTCTAACCTGCAGGTATTTTTGAAAGAGGCAAGGATCGCGTACATGGTACACCTTGTTGAGCTAGAGAAAAACTAGTTGAGAGTCAAGTAATACGCTAAGGTGACGAATACGATGATGTTGGGCATCGGCCAGGAGGCCAATGACAACAATGTATTCGGCTTGGTTGTTGGTCGCTGAACCTAAACATATGTTGCTCGAATGGAGCATTTCATGTGAGGGGGTGTAGAGAGCCCAAGTGGCCAAAGCGATATTTTGTGTCCAACGGCTGGCGCCGTCGGCGTAACCGATGTGGTAGGCCGGTGGAGGAAGCATCTGTCAATAGCATAAATGATAGTTTTAGACGTGAGGGATAAAAAAAAGATTAAAAACACTATAAAAGAAAATAACCTAAAGTAGAACCACTACGCTTAGGCATAAAATTTATTTAAGTATAACCGTTGACAGGTTCTTTGAGAGAGAGGCCTTCGGGAGAGGCCAGGATGCATGCACCTTTGGTGAGGCAATGTTGGATAATGTATGGGCCATGCCATAGTGAATCGAATTTGCCATGGCCAATGGTATCATGAGCGATATCGTAAGCATGGACAAGGTCGCCTTCGCGGAATGAGCGAAGGTTGACATGTCGATCAAAGGTGGCCTTTGATCGTTTTTTAGCTGCCTCATTGTTCTGTAATGAGGATCGACGATCTTCATCCAGGGATTCTAAGTTCAACAAGTGCTGGTCCATTGGGGCAGTGTCGAGTAATAGCTCAATTGCGGTGTGTAAGGTGGGAATTTCGCACTCGATGGAAAGAGTGACCTCCACCCCATGGACTAGATGAAATGGTGTGAAACCAGTAGCTATTTTCACAGCCGTACGGTAAGCCCATAGCACAGAAAATAACATATGATGTCAATTGGTCTTATGTTTATTAACCGTGCACTGTAACATGATCTTGAGGACCTTGTTTACTGCTTCGACTTTTCCATTAGACTGAGGGTAATATGGTGAGGAAAACTCGTGGGAGAATCCTAACCGAGATGAGAGTTCGATGATTATCTCATTCTCAAAGTGTTTCTTGTGATCGGAAACCAGTTGGAGTGGTACTCCAAAGCGAGATATGACGTGGTTAAAGAAAAAACATGCTGTGGTGTCAGCGGTATTGTTGAAGGTGGGCATAGCTTCCACCCATTTGGTGAAGTAATCGACTGCTACAATAATGTATTTGTGTCCATTGTTGGAGGGAGTATTACAAGTCATGAAGTTGATACCCCATTTACAAAAAGGGCCGGCACTGATGACTGGATTAAGAAGAGCAGGTGGTGCTCAGGCTTTGTTAGCGTAAAGCTGACACTTCTCGCATCGTTTCATAGCGTGAATGTAATCTTGAAACAAGGTAGACCAAAAGTAACATGCTCGGATAATCTTCTGAGCAGTGGATATTCCCGAAAGATGGCCCCCACATACACCTCTATGGTAGTCGTTCAAGACTCTATCGGCCTCGTCAATGGTCAGGCATCGATGAAGAATGGTGTCAACCCCTCGCTGGTATAAGATGTCTCTGATGAGGAGGTAGCGAGGGGCCTGGTGGCGAATACAATGACGATCATCTCGTGAAAGGTGTTTACCGAAATTTTGAGTTTGAGGGTAGACGAGGAGGTCGTCATACCAAGGATCATCCGAAGTGATGTAAAAGAGGTGTTCATCAGGAAATTCGGTATTGACGGGGGCACTGGTGGTGTTAGAGGGGAAGGTCGTGACAAGTTCGATGAGGACAAGGGCTTTCTTGCTCTTGGGTGTTGAGAATTCAAGATCGTACTCCTGAAGGATAACGATCCATTGGGCAAATTTGTCGTTAATTTGCCGACGACTGAGCAAGTATTGCATAGGGTTGGAATCTGCTACAACCTTAGTTGTGCGAAGTAGAATGTAGTGACGTAGTTTCTGGACTGCGAGGATGACTGCAAGAGCTAGTTTCTCTTCATGTTTATACTTCAAGGGTGGTCCTGAGAGGTTTTTACTAACGTAATAAATGACATGCTCATGATTGTCATCACCTAGCTGAACGAGAACTCCTACTACTGAAATAGATGATGCTGATATGTAGAGGATATAGTCGCGATTGTAGTCAGGTGCACTAATTAAAGGGGCATTGGAGAGAGCCATTTTAGGATTTTCAAATGACTATTGGGCATGTTCATCACAGTAAAATGGGATGTCATGACATAGTAGGCGAAGGAAACCATGTGCTCGAGTGGCGTAGTCAGGGACAAATCGCCATAAAAAGTTAGCCTTGCCTTGGAGGCTCTGGAGTTGACATAAATTCTAGGGAGGTGGAATTTCAGTGATAGCTTGGACTTTGAGGGGGTCCACGGTAATACCACTTTGGAAAATGATGAATCCGAGGAGGCGCCCCGCGGTGACGTAGAATACGCACTTGAGGGGATTCAAGCGAATGTTGTACTGATGGCACCGTTGGAAGATGATACGTAAATCATCAATATGTTGGGTGTGTTTCTTGGATCGAGTTGTGAGGTCATCCAAGTATCCGAGGATGATATGAGCCAGATCGTAAAAAATGTATGTCATAGCCCATTGGAAATTTGCGCCAGCATTCTTTAGTCCAAACGGCATGACACGATATGCAAAAGTACCCCAAGGTGTAGTAAATGCGGTTTTGTACTGATCGGCTGGGTGAATTTGGATTTGATTATAACTAGAGAAATCGTCCATGAAGGATAGAGCCTCGTGGCCTGCGCAGTCGTCGATAATTTGATCGATGAAAGGCATTGGAAAGTTGTCTTTGGGACATGCGTGATTGAGATCGCGAATATCCGTGCAGACACGGATGGTGCCCTGTTTTTTATTAACGGATACAGGGTTGGAAACCCATGAGGTATAGGCGATGGGGTAGATGAACCCAGCCGTGCATAATTTGTCAATTTCGGCTTTGATGGTCGCTGCTTTGGATGGGTGTAGTGGTCACTGTTTTTGACGAACTGGTGTAATGTCGGGCCAGGTGTCGATGTGATGTTCGACGATAGAGGGATCAAGGCTAGGTATTTCTATGTATGACTAGGCAAAAATATTCCGATATTCCTAGAAGAGGGTTTTATAGGCGGTGATTTCTTGAGGAGTGCAAGTGTCTCCAATGGTGATTTCCTCAACAATGCAATTTTTGATGGAAATGTCAATTTTGATGGTCGGGGAAATGTTGGCCATGTTGCCTTCTTCAAAAGCATCTGGGGTAGGAATGGGGTTGTTGAACCATTCGATATGCCCTGATGGGATAAAATCCTTAGTTTCGACCGCGTATATGGGGTCTTGGTTAGGAGGCGTTGAGGCTTCCTGTGGAAAGAAGAGTGCTCGGTGGTGTAGGGCATACCATGGGTAGTCGGGGTTGTTTAACTCTTCTAGTATTTCCTCGTCACAGTGGAATTGGCGGGAATACAAGGGGTTGTGAAGAGTTATATCGGTGACTGTTGTTGGGGGACTACCCCCTGGTGATGAAGAAGCAGGGGGAACAACGCAAATAAATTGCGATGGTTCGCTCGACATAAACCAAATATAGAACTACTGAGGAGTACCTGTGGTAGTGGGATGTAAAATTTTCACAGGGAAATGAGCGGGAAAATTGGGGGAATTTGGGGGTGAATCCTCGGATAAGTAATCCAAGAACCACGGAGGCATGGGGAGGGCCTCGGGTTTGGGAGAAATGAGATGAAGAATCTCTAGTGACGAGGCAAGGTCAACCATTGATTCTGTGGGTCTTTGAAGCAGGTTCATTTGGCGTTGCCTGTATTCAATGATCAGAAGACACCGGTATGTAAAATGATCTAAGGATTCACATAGAGAGCAAGGGAATCTCATACATTCATTGACTGAAGTTGTGACATAATGGATGTCAGTGATTTTTGGTAGGGATGACGTAGATGGACTGGGTTCACTCTGGAAGATTTGGCGTACTACAGCTAATGTCTACTGAAAGCATGGTAGTGTTGGGCAATGGTGGGTATAATGGCCATATTTTGAACATATAGCACAAGAGAATTTGGTTTACAACCCTTTACTAATTGAATGAGGGGTGGTAGCGGCAGTACTGGCTATAGTGGTGAGTGTTGAGGGAGTTTGATTGAGTGAAATCAAATTTCGTAACTTTGGTAGAGATGGGTAGTTGTTGGTTTGGTGTCCATCTTTCTCACATAGTGCGCAAGGGGGTTGGATGTGTGGGGGAAGTGGAGCTATGGGCACCTTCTTCTTTCTCCTGCCCCTAGCTGGGGTAAGGGGGGTAGTGAGTGGGGGTGTAGAGGGATATTGAAAGCCACCGATGCTGCCAGGCTCAGCTGTATCATTCCTAGAGCCTTTCTATCAAGTATCTCCCATTCTTCATCCTTCATGGCCGTCGGATTCTTTGCTACTCCGCTCAATGGTAGAAATAGATCCTTCTGATATAAATAATCTTCCATCTTCATATTCCATAACTGGTAGTTTTGGCCGTTAAATTTATCGACCCTAAACTTTCCATCTTCCAACATTGCTCCCACTCGAACCAGGAACCCTCTTTTCCTACGAGTTACCTTACGCTCTGATACGAGTTGTTAGAAAAATAGGACTGCGGAGCAATAAAATAAAACAAATGTGGAAACAAAACACAAAAGATACACAATACAAGAGAGACACAGATTTACGTGGTTCACCCAGTGTGGGCTACGTCCACCAGAGAAATTGCTAGGTCATTTCTTTATTATTATCCAGCAAAATGAAGGGATACAACCTACAACAAAACCCGCTATAACTTCCTCTTCTTTCTCTCACAGTCTCCCCTCTCAGAATACAATACTCGCCAACATACATAGCCGCAATACATTTCCCTTATAAAAGAGGGTTTCCTTCTAGGGTAANCCATGTTCAACGCATTACCTGATGTCTCACCTGTGTTTTTCCGTCGCATTTCCTCACTAAGGATAACACCAACAACATTATCAAATTTTAAAGTATTTGAACCAAAGACAGAGTTACTTACATCCATTACCAAGCCATTCCAGCTTTCTGGCAATGAGCATAAGATTAGAAGAGCCCTAACCTCATCATCAAATTCCACTTTTACAGAACTTAGTTGATTAGTAACCGTATTAAATTCATTTAAATGATCTGCAACAGACCCACCTTTCAACATCTTCATATTAAATAATCTCTTCATTAGAAATACCTTATTGGACGCCGAGGGTTTTTCATACAATTTGACCAACGCGTCCATCAAACCCTTTGTTGTATTTTCTTTCGAGATATTGAAATCCACCGACGCTGCCAGGCTCAGCTGTATCGTTCCTAGAGCCTTTCTATCAAGTATCTCCCTTTCTTCGTCCTTCATGGCCGCCGTCTTCTTTTCTACTCCGCTCAATGGTAGGAATAGATCCTTCTGATATAAATAATCTTCCATCTTCATCTTCCATAACTGGTAGTTTTGGCCGTTAAATTTATCGACCCTAAACTTTCCATCTTCCGACATTGCTCCCACTCGAACCAGGAACCCTCTTTTCCTGCGAGTTACCTTACGCTCTCATACGAGTTGTTAGAAAAATAGGACTGCGGAGCAATAAAATAAAACAAATGTGGAAACAAAACATAAAAGACACACAATACAAGAGAGACACGGATTTACATGGTTCACCCAGTGTGGGCTACGTCCACCAGAGAAATTGTCAGGTCATTTCTTTATTATTATCCAGTAAAATGAAGGGATACAACCTATAGCAAAACCCGCTATAACTTCCTCTTCTTTCTCTCACAGTATCCCCTCTCAGAATACAATACTCGCCAACATACATAGTCGCAATACATTTCCCTCATAAAAGAGGGTTTCCTTCTAGGGAAAAAAACCCTAACATCATCTCTACCGTTAGATCTGTGACCTTATAATGAACGGTCCAGATTTACAATGAAATTACAATATACTTTTACAAGGCAATTTTTGCTTCGGGGGCCCGCTTTCCCCCAGACCCCCCAACCAGGGGGATAGCCTCCCCAGACCCTGCAGAGGGGGTACCCCCCCTCTGCACTCCCCCACGTGGAAGAGTGTACATACTTCTGGGGTGTAAATACTTCATGGGGTATAAACACGGTTGAAAGTAAAAGACCTCTAAATTAGGAAGATAATCAGGATCCACAACCAATAGTCACGAGGTTGAACCTGCTCTGATACCATATGTAACGACCCCTTCATTACTGTTGTGCCTCTTTCGTCACCTTAGTGATAAAAATAGAGGTGCTTGCAAGCTTAGTTGGGTTTGCTAAGCAGGACCGCTGCAAGGAAAAGGGTTAGAAAAAGAAATATAAAACAATAACTAAGAATTAAACTAAGAAATAAAATAACAACTAAATCAATAAACATAGGGACATAAGGACAAAAGAAATAATGACCCATGTCACCAATGATAAGCCTGATATTAGTGAAAGAAAACATTGAGAAGCAAGAGGACTGTGAGTCCCTTCTTCCTCCAAGGGAGGGCTCTTGGACCCCCACAAATAAGCTCTTCTTACAACTTTGAAAATGAAAATGAAAATGGTGAAAGAATTCTTTGCTAATCCACTCAAGGGGTGAGATGGATTTCCCAATGCAATGATGCAAGTATACTCTTGGAAAGGATAGAAGATTCCTCAAGAGAATAATGGCATCATAACTTTGCTATGAATTCCTTGAAAAATGAAGTGTATCCATGGCCCTTTTATAGCATTCTTTTGAGGTATTGTCCAACTAGTTTGTAGTGTGTAAAGAGACTAATTAGGGAATTTCTAGGTCTTTGACCAGCCATCTAGTCGAATCCAGTCCAGATTTGAGTGTCAAATCAACTTGGAAGCTGAACCAGAAGTGGGTGGGAGGCCGACCACTCTCATAAATGCATCATTTCTCAGGTGTGTGGATTTTTGTGACAACAGTCGCGCATCGTGCGCATGTGCGCGAATCTTGCGTTTTTGTTTTGTGCATGTGCGTGCACGTCCCATGTCTTCATAGTGCCCTTTAATTTTTTGCACTAGTTGTATAGTTTTGACCCTTTGGAAATTCTTTTGTAATATTTTTGGTCCATGGGTGACCTGATAACTGTTTGGCGATGCTGAATTCTTGTAACCATTTGCGGACGAAATTTCAGTGATAACAGATGCCCCCTGATGGATGAGGTTAGGAGCATACGTATAGCCAAAATCCATCAATGTTTCTTCTACTGAGAGTGTTGTTGTAAGAGAGAGCGATAGTGAGGTTGTCAAGAGCTCCCCATTGGAGGGAGAAGGGAACCAGTAGAACCCAACCTTCCATAAGGTGTGTAAAAATAAACTGTGTACAAATGAGGCGGGAATGCCCCATGCTCGTGTCATGTAGCTCAAAAAGAGGAATGAAGTGTTGATGTAGACAACTGCAGCGCCCTCGGGGGCGGTCATGATAAAGGAAAAAGACAATTCTGTGGAGGAACATACTATGAATAGTAAGTAGTGAGATATGTAAGAAGTATCACGGATTCTATAGGCATTGATAGCCTACCCAAGTTCAGAGGTCTTCGACGAATATAATAAATAACTAAAATAGTTGCAAAGTAAGACCCACCGTAACATGAGAAAGTGTTGGTGTCGAATGTCATGGGAGTCAACGACAGCAGTGAGCAAGTATGGTTCTCCCTGTGTCGTCCAAGATCTCTCATTGGATAGGTAATGAGAATCAAGATATCGTCTCCCTTCTGGAAAACTGTGCTGATGTCGACAAAAGGGAGACACGACTCCCAGAAGCAGAGGGCTTCATGAAATATACGAGGTGAGGTTAGGAATTGGAGGAGGTACATGGTCGAAGTCAAGATGTATGGAGACTCAAGACTGCCCTTGGTTGGGGGTATATGCGAAGTAGAAGTGGCCGCAATCGTTCAACTAAGTCGGGTGTTAGGGGGACAACAAGACATGAGATAAGTTGTGCCAGAGGCAGGACAAAGTGAATAAACTCAGAGGGAAGAGGTAAGTGGCATGTGGGATACTCAGAGGATATGGACGATGTCAATAAGGGTAGATGATAAAGAGTGCCCCAACCAAGGGTGACATGGGTTGCATTTGCCAAAAAGGAAAGAAGGTCGCCAAAGGTGACGACAAAAAGGTAATGTAAATGCTGGAAACAAAGGCGTGTGTACAATAAATAAAGAATACTTTGGGATAAGTGTACAAATACAGAAACGGGTGCACCAATGTAACATGGTTGGCCCGGGAGGGCACAATTTTCTTGGAGAACTGGTGGAGGGTGGGGGGCCCATGGGTGGGTTTCTGTATAAGGTAGGTGAAATGAAGGGAAATTTGCAGATGGGCAAACTGATTGTGGATGAAATGGAGGGTTCATGATACTGCAGAGGTGTAGTCAAAAATAGAACCTTGAAGAGATAATCTGGGAGTCCAGTGGGAAAGCTAGCAAAATGAGAAGAATGAGTATGTGGCTGATTCGTGACATAATGGAAGACTATCGGGACTCCCATCCCTAATAGGGTTGAAAAACAACATGAGTGTCAATGTGAAAAAGGGTGCTATGAATGGGACAACTCATGTGGGGAAGTGCACTACCGGGTGACAGTACCGAAGATGCAAATGGAGGTGTTGGTACTACAGAGCCGGAAAGGGGGATCCTAGAGGCAAATGTCAGAGGGTGTGACTGGAGATGCAAGTGAGATTCAGAGGGAATGACTACATGCCAGTGATGAGTATATACCTGAAGGGGTTGTGTTGATGTATGATGACCAAGTGCCTGCACACCTGAAAACCAAATACCCGACTTGAACAATATCTGAAGAGAATCGAACATACGAGCATTTATTTGATAATTTTGAATATGTGCATGTGTACCTGGTCAGGGTATGAAAAAATGGCATCCCAGGGGCTCAGGATAAAAAAGAGGCCCAGGGACTGTTGTGATGTAGATGATGGGATGTTGATCCCCTGGCTGAAGACGATTCGAGAAATGGACACCCAAAGCTCTCGGAATGGTGAGTGGAAGTTATGTGAAAAGGCCTATATATAGTTGTAGGGACCACATTGCCACCTCATTTGTACTTGTTGCTATAGTGACTGGACGAGAAGTTTATAGAGGAGATTTGGAGATTCTAGGAGGACGAGGCATCCAATCGAGGACCAACCAGCTTCAGGTTAGTGGTCTGATCATCCTGCATAGAATTAGGGTTTCCATTTTTGGGCAGGGGCTGTACGGAGGGCCGTACAGGGGGTTTTATGGGTGTGGGCCCCCACGTGCACGGGCGATACAGAAGTGTGCGCGCCTGCCCACCAGATAAGCGTGCATGGGGGCACCTGTAAGAGGGACAAAGGCGCACACTATGTGTGCACCTGTTGGTTTCACAGCTGCGCATGTGTGCACGGTTGTGTATTGGACAGGCGTGCTTTAATGTGCGCCTGTGTTCGTGACAGGGGCGCATGAAGGTGCCCGTATATGATGAGTAGGCGCGCACCCATGCATGCCTGAAGGATGGACAGGTGCGCCTGAGTGTGCACCTGTGGAGTGGACAAGTGCGCATACGTGCGCGCATGTGGAGTGAACAGGTGCGCATGTGGGTTAAACAGCCACGCCTTGGAGGCAAGGTTGATGGGTGTAAAACTTATCTTTTTAATGTTGTTTATGATCCATTTAGCTGACTTATGATTGTTTTATGTGGCTACAAGCGATCATTTTTCATGATGCCCGTTGGTTGGCGAGAGCGGGATTGGTCCCAGCTGAGAGATGCTGTGGCGATTGAGGATTCGGGGGTATGTGCTACTTTGGCAGCCTGTGGGCTGCTAAAGTTCTTTGAGTTCCCGTTGATACGGGCACAGGAGTATCTCTTGCAGTTCCTTATCCGGATGTGGAGTCCGGACCTGCATTGTTTCATGGTGCGGGGAGAGTAGATTTCCTTCACTGCGGTGGAGGACATATATTTTTTGATTGGGCTCCTGTTTCGGGGAATGCCCCTACCGGCAGAGCCGGTGTTACCTAGGGATGTGGCGCTAGTGACAGTGGGCTGGAGGTACTGTTCGGGGGAAAAATTTATGTCAGGAATTGTTGTGAGCATTGGGGTGATGGATGCTCTAGCGCATCGTTGTATAGCAACGATGATTGTGAGAGTGTATGGGTCCCTTGCGACGCAGCAGATCAGTGGTGGTCAGTTGTGTGTGATGGAGAGGGTACTAGCTGGTGAGCACTTCGCCTGGGGGCTTATGCTGCATGCCAAGATGGTAGGGCAGTTGGACCACTATCGGTCCACGGATACCGAAGATTTTTCCTTTGGTTCCATCCTAGTGGTCTGGTTTTTGGAGAGGGTGCCTATGTTGCGCCCAACAATTTTATTGGCTATGCCTGGGGCACGAGAGCCGCAACTAAAGTGGTGGTCGACTGTTTTGCTTCGCCACGGTGGTGGTGAGGGAGGCCACTTCTTCACAGCTGAGGCAGTGCAGGTGTGGCGAAATATGTCGCAGGTGATATTGCAGTTCCCCTATGTTGGTGTTGACTTCCGGGAGGATCCAGACATTGTGTTACCTCCAGGGGAGGTTTTTGACCATCGAGGTATGTTGATGAGTTTTGTATATATGTTTTTTGAGATAGCATGACATATGTATATGATATAGATGCTGATACTATCTGTTGCTTGTTTGTATGTGCAGATGTGGCACCTCGCGTGATCAAAATCTGGACTAGGGATCAAAATTTAGCTCAAAAATCAAAGTTCTCGGAATTACCTCAAAATGAACGGGTGCGTATCCCTCGTCATCATGAACATAACACAACTCGTTTGGGTTCAAATGGACATCGGGAGCAAGAGATATCGCGTTCTGTTCGAATCGGCAAACAAGTAAAAAAAAAGGACGCTGACTGTACAGTCCATACAGGCTGACGTGGCAGAGGCCATACGATGACATGGCAGAGGCCGTACGGTGACATAGCAGTTGGTGATGTGGCATTTAATTATTGGCAGATGTGGTCGAATCGCAATGCGACACGTGGCATTTATTGAACAAATGGTGTGGTGCCACGTGGCCCAATCATGGGCTGCCACGTGGCACCATTGTATTGGTTGTTTGTTCAAAATTTTATGGAGTCCACCGGATTTGAACCCTAGACCTCCATGCACGTGCAACGCTTTAGCAATGGCCGCCTAACCAACATACCACACATTGTTACTTGTTATGTATATGGGTTATAATGTATTTGAATTCGTTTAATGTGTAATATGGCGGGGGGTCGGGCCAGGGCTTAGCCTCGGCCCGCGGTTGTAATGCGTATTACATATGACCACAGTTAAACAATTGTGCATGAGAATTTTAAACATTTTCAAAGCCGCAGTTGTATTATTACCCTATGACCATTGTGTAAACGGAGTTTGGCGTGCACATATTTTAAATGGAGTTTAGCCCATGGTTTCGGGCGCCAATACATATGACCTTTCCATGGAGAGCGCGGGATTTGGTGTTGTTTTCAAACGATTGATTTTTTGCGCCGACACGTGTTGCGCCCACAACAAATCTTGGAACGTAGCCCTTTTGCACGTTAAGGTGAGGTCAGATGGACCCATATGCCCAACGGCTTGGCGGTTGGGGGTTTTAGTTCCATTAACCATCCTACAGTTTGATCAGTTTTGCGATTATGCACGTGTGCTAGGTTTTAGCATGAATTTGGAGCATGTTCTTGGTTAGAGCACACAAAGGTGCGTTTTGGCGAACCAGACACAACAAGCTTGAAGGAAGAAAATGGCAAGAGGCCTATCTTCTTTATTTTTTGGCCGAATGAAGTGTCGTAAAAGCCCAGCTAGGGTTTTTTTGACATTCTGAATCCATTGGCACTATTTTCACGGTGATTTGAAGACTTATTTTGTAGGTTTTTAACCATTGAAATTTCAGAGAGCTCTAGGGAGCTTGAAGCCCTCATTGATGGAGGTCATGCTTAGATGAGCCTATGTTTGTTTTATGTGATTGAATAATCAATTTTGACTAGTTATTATGCTCTAAACATTTTGAGATAGGTTTCAGATCCATTTGAGAACTTTTACAGGTGTTTTTGCCAAATAAAATCTTAGGGAATCTTAAGGCCACGTGTAGAAGAGGTCAAACCCGGATGAGCCATTATCCGTTTTCAGAGTTTTATTAGTCATTTTTGGGGTTTTTATGTATTCTGAACCCAATGGTACAGTCAGAATTTCCATTGGATTTGAGCATCAGCTTGCAAAATAATCTTTGAAAAATTAATCCTAGAGAGCCAAGTCCATTGAAGAAGGCTCAAGGAGATGTAGCCTAGAGAGGGGTGAACTCCTTTATCATGTTGTTCTTGTTGTGAGTGTTTGTTGGTTATTATTTGCTGCAAGTTATTTTTGTTGTTGTATTTATGTAAACAACATATTTAATCTTGCAAAGACCTCACATATAAACATTCGAAAGAAGATTTCATAAGCTTGGCACATAATCTATCTTGCATATTTTAACACATGGAGCAAGGTCCTGTAAAGTTTATTTTTAATGAAGTAGAGGGTGCTTACATAGCATAACAAGTCAGCCCACTATTTTCAGATCAGGTGGTATTAGAGCATAGTTTGTTTTGCTCATGTATTTTCCATTGATAGCTTGAGATTTAGCTATTGGTATTTGTGCAAGTTTTGTGTTGAAGTTTGATATCTTGCAAGGATGGAGGAAGCTTCAAAAATTGATAGTTCTCATACATCTTCATTATCTAAGTTCTTTGACAGAGAGATGTTGAAGGAGTTACTAACCATGAGAGATGTGATGAAAGAGATGTGTGAATATAGAAAGGAGAGCATTGCCCTTGAAGAGAAGTTGATGGCCATGAAGAAGGAGAAAGACCAGCTTCTTGAAAAGTTGCATGAGATGGAGACTCAACTACATGAGGAAAAGGAAACCCTTACCAAGTACATGTATGAACATAAGGTATGTAATGTTATTTTATCTTCAGATTCCTCTCAAGATGAATGTTTTGGTGTTTTTGAAAATCACACAAGAGGAATAGGGTCCAAGTTATTGTTAAAAATGGGCTATG
>JASDQU010306579.1:100886-117771 GCA_032191745.1 Picea mariana | reverse complement strand
TGAGTCTAGGGTGAAGTTTGTATACTTCAAAGACAAGAGTGGCATGTTGCAAAATGTCTCCCTCATTGAGAGGGAGTGTTGATGTTTGGACAACATCGGGAAGACATTCTCTAAAGATAATAATTAATAATATAATTATTGATTATTAAATATCATATATAATAAGTAAATGATAATAATAAATAGTTATTGATTATTCAAGGGATGCATCCTTTCATGGATGTTCACCATATGTTCCCTATATATGAAACACTCATCATTGCAATAATATATTGATCACATCTTATATGAAGAACAACCAACAAAAACTTGTTGAGGCAACAATTATGGTAGTTAAAAAAGGGGAATACAACAAGAAATGGTCCACAGTTGACAAGGAAGGAGAGTGCCTCTTGCCCAAGAGGATCTAACAGTATTAAGATATAATATAGTGAGGTTTGAAAAGACACTAGAGGATCAAATAATGGAAAAGTTCGTGTTAGGAGATGAGGGGTGCCCTCTTTAGAAGGCGATCATAATAAATTCAATAATGGAATAGGGGGTATCTAGGAGGCAAGCAGGACCCATCATTGAATGGGGATAATAAAGGAATTAGGAAGGAAAAGAGGGGGAAGGAGACGAGAATAGAATTCTTCCATGAAAGGAAAATAAAAAAAGGGGGAAGAAGATATGATCCCTAACGAAGAGTGAATCCAACCCATCGATAGTCAGCTTAAACCACAAGGTACCAACACAATGCACTTGCTTAGGACTCTATCTAGGGTCACAATAGACTAACCAAAATGTAACAAATAGTTCAGAACCTAAAATTGATTTTATTGATATCGATCTGCAAACATTTGAATGCACTAGGCCTAGGATCTCCTTATACCTATAATCAATACTTGGGAAAGTAGCCTTGGAATTCTTACATACTCCATGTTGCTCAATTATAAACATTGGAAGACCTATGATTATATCCCTCACAATAAGAAGTGCTCTATGATTTAGGTGACCCATTCTCTAACCCCTATTACTTTCAATGTATCTACAACATAGTCCTTTGGTTTGATGAGGACCTACTAGTTCTTGAACTCAACTGCATATCCCTTATACTCCATGGCCAAAAATGAAAGAGATTCTTTCTGAGACCTAGAACAAACAAGGCATCGTCAAAGTCTAAAGAGTTACCTAACTTGAGATGGAAGGGAATAGTACCAACTCCTACTACTAGGTACTTGGCATCATCATCAAGCTCAACCTGTACTCTTGAGTCCTACCTCTCTAGACTAGAAAATAAGGATGGACATAGTTAATATGACAAGACACACCATTTTCCATTTCAACACATTATTAGGAACTATGTTGGTAGAAAGGCAAGATACCATCAAGAAACCCTTCTCAAACCGAACATCAAACTCGTTCATCTAAATTTCTGCAAAGGATGTTACCTACTTCTCTTGTTTCTTCCATTTACCCTTCTTCTTATATGGACACTCTAATGCATAATGGTCATGCTTATGAAAAATTAAAAACTTGATTTTACTCAAATCCTTCTTTCTTGACTATGAGGATAACTCCCCACTCTTTCCCTTGCTTGGTCCTTTAAATATTCCCTTAATTTTCTGACTAAACAAGGCTAGGTTCTCATCACCATCCTTCTTGTCGAACGTTGACTCCATCTAAGTTTCCTACTGGATACAATCATCCCATATCCTTTTAGTATTAGGAAGGTTCTCACGAGCACATAGAACTTTGAAAAATGGTTCCCATAAATCTAGGAATCCATTCAGTGCCATGTTCACTAGATCTACATTTGTAACCTTCTCCCCAATTGCCACAAGTTCATCACAAATCTTCCTCACCTTTGTAAGGTAACTGGTGACTGGATCTAATATACTCATCTCTATAGATCTGAGTTTCTCACCCAATATAATTTTTCTATTTATGTTCTCACTCTGTTAGAGGCTTACCAAGGCATCAAACATTTATTTTGTCATCTTCTTCTGTAATGTTCCTCGCTAACATTTTTTTGGTGTTTTTTCTTGGTTATGTAATTTAGGAATTAAAACAAACAGATTGTATGCAATAATATACATCAATAGAAAAAACTCTGAATTATTTATATGATTCCAATGAAATACAACACACAAATCAAATCTTCCTTATCTTTAATTATTCCCAATTTGTTGCAATGCACAACAAAATTCCAGCGATTAACACACAATGAAAGTTAAGAACCTGGAATGCCTTTGCTATAATCTGTCCTTCAAATTAAATGAGAGATGGAGACCATGAATAGATGCAATGATATAACATCTCTCCTGTAAAATAAAAAACTAATCTATATGAAAAATATAGTAAAGCATCGATTTGTGGGAAGAGGAAATTGCTCCCAAAATTTCATATACATTGAATCAACAACTAAACTTGATCCATATTAAGGAAATAAGTTGTTGGCAGCTTGAAAATAAATGCTAACTGAAGAAAATCAACCCATATTTTCTTTATGTGCCCAACATACAGTTTTTTCCCCACTTTCTATTATAAAACGACCTCCAAGAATAGATAATTTGATCCCTTTACATATTTAGTAGTTCTAGCTCTTATGTTGCACCCTTTCTTCACACAAATTGTATCTTCCTTCAAGAGAAACAAAACTACAATAGCTACACTTAATTTCCACCAAGGACTCACTCTCCTATGGGTATTTCACCCCACAACTCAATAAACTCAACTCCCAATGAATAATATATCCCAACAAATGAATAACCTGACCCTGTTCCAACAAGTCAACCCTTGCAAGACACAACTCAACTGCCTCCTCCAAGAACTCAACCAAACATAAAAGAAGTAGTCACTAAAGATATCTCAGCTATCAATGAAGCACAAGGAAGAAATATGGATGATATCTTCTCCAAATGACCTGCTAGGGTGAATTTGTCACACCACCGAAACCAATCTCAGAAAATTCTCCTAGGGTTTTCGTCCCAAGAGTTCACAAAGCCATAAAGAGATATCTCAAATGAAAATTAGAAATTGACAAGACCACAATGACAGAGGGAACCCCCTTTTTCCCTTTTTATCATTTGGTTGACTCTTTTGCGACCCTTTTTACCTTTTAATAAATTTAAGTGACTTTTCATATTCTCAACAGTCACTTAGGCACCTTTTGCCAATTTACCCAATGTCACCTTTAAATTTAATTAATTCCCGCTCCCATGAAATTAAGTAAATAATTAATTCCCTTTTTTCTCCTTAACTATAGCCTACGATAATTAATTAGGATATTTTGTCAATTCCTAGAGGACTCATTTGGAAAGGGAAATTACAATCCTCCCTTCCTAAGATTTCTTGTCCTCAAGCAACTAAAAATTTGGATGCTGCAAGATTTGATCACTTTCCCACATGGAATCCTCTAATGGAAAATATCGCCATTTGATGAGGTATTCTCGAATCGCCCTGTTACGCAATCTCCTCTCTCAAACCTCGAATATATCCTCGGGAACCAGTACTAGCTACCCTTCCTCATCCAATGGAGGTAGCTTCGTCGAAGTGGTGACATTTTTCCCCAATGCCTTTTTGAGACATGAGACGTGAAACAAATTATGAATGTTTCTTCCCTCCGTCAATTTCAGTTCATAAGCCACTTCCCCGACTCTATAAACCACCCTGTAGGTCCATAAAAACGTGGCTTAAGTTTCTTTGCGCCACTCTTTTTTACTGTATATTGTTTGTATGGTTGTAGCCTCAGGAAAACCAAGTCTCCAACCTCAAAAGTGTGCTCGACCCTGTGCTTGTCTGCAAATATCTTCTATTGATTCAGGGTAGTTTGTATATTGTCCTTGAGATCCCTGAGTATGTTCTGAATCTCTTGGATCCAATCCTTATCTTTGGGAGCCCTGCTATCCCAAAATGCCAAGTCAACAAAGGATGCAACATTGTACCCATACAATGCTCAAAATGGTGTCATGCCTAAGGACATGTGATGAGTGGTGTCGTAGCAATGTTCTCCTAGATGCAACCACTTCAACATGCCTTTTTCTTCTTGTAAATGTAGTTACATAGATATTCATCCAGCCATTTTTTCACAATTTCAGTCTAGCCATCTATCTAAGGGTGGTAACTAGTGCTGGGAGTCAGCTCTGTGCTAGCCAAACTGAATAGTTCTTGCTAAACTGCAGTAAAAAACATGTTGGCCCTGTCACTGACAATAAACCTCGGTAACCCATGGATTCTGAATATCTCTCTGAAGAACAAATCTTACAACTATGTTGCATTGTATTGAATGTTCTTTTGATTATAGAACAATTTCTTAGACATTATGCTTCTGATCTTGTTTCACCTTGGTGAGTGTTATCTATTTCCTAGTATGTGGAAAAATTTTGGGGAAAGAGTGTGATTGGGGATCTCTTGAGGGGTCATCTTACCATTCCTGACCATACTTACCACTTTCCATCTCTTGTTCCCCTACCAGATCACCCTCTTCTAGGTTTTATGGCCTTATTGACCGAAGAAGGGAATGTACCTCATTTCATGGGAAGAAGGGGCTGAAGGCCCAGAGGGATTGTAGCTAGAAAAAGTTAAAAGAAAAAATCATAACCCTCCATATGCTTGCCCAAATAGGTCTTGAGAACGATGAATTGTTTCCCTTGAATTGAAGATCTACAAGAATAATTCACATAAATAAATGTCTTGTTTGTTGAAAGACTTACACAAGTGCATTATAAGCTTTGTGTTGCCCGTATGGAATTATGTGTACCTCTCACTTCAAGTGGCATTGTGGTGTTTCCTTTTCAATCTTAACATTATCTACTAGGAGAACCCAAATGTTTGGACCTTAACTAATTAATGGCAATAAATGGTCTTGGAAAAAGGATGCATTGAAAATGAAGGTGCAACACGCCCTCTACAAAGGCACCCATAGATAAGACAATACAAGCCCTTGTATGTCATGAAACCCATAAACTTGCAAAGTATAATCCACATCCACCTCATATCCACTACATGACCTTGAAGGGGTTACCTTTGGAAGAATCCCCTACTTGAGGGTTTTGGCTCACCCAATAGGGTTTTTATGTCACCCCTCCAATACCTAAACTTGGTCAATTGCATAAGGTCTTTGAGCACTTGTTTAATTTGAAGAGTTAGTTTTGATGCACATGTTTAGGTGGCTCATGTATTAGATGTGCTTTTACTTGCTATGATATGTTTGACTTGAGACCTTTGGAGGGCGCACTCATTGTCTTTACATGACCCTATTTGGTGGACAATTTTGGAAGAACAAGCCTAGCTTGGTATTCCTTGGGGCATGAGCCCACACGTTGGATGCATTTTAAAATGCTTCAGACGATGGATGTAGCCTTTGGAGGGTTGAGAGGGCACCCTAGAGGATCTCACCTAGCCCCTATTAGCCCAACGACTTGCCTTTGGAGGCTAAATCGTTGCACTTTTTGGGCTTGTGTCTTGTTGGGGGATAGGGTTTGGTGGTGATGATGATGATTGATGGATACTTGGCACTTTAGGATGGGAGGACCCCTTGCATTGTGGAGGAGACACTTGGCTTGAGGACACATTGCCTTTGGAGGCATAGCACTTTCTCCTAAAACCCCAATGACTTCTCCAAAGTACCAAAATGTCACACTTTAGGGTATGACTTAATGTTTCTAGGGTTTCTTATGTGCATTCTTAAAGTTGAAATAATATTATCTTGTAAAGGGGAAAAATAAAGGGAAACGACTCCCTTATTTTGTGGTTTACCCTTGTTAAGTGGACAAACTTTATTTTATATGTTTGGTATAAATAAATATCAAACTCATTTAATTTGAGATAATACTCTCCCATCTTGGAAAATATACTTGGATAAAATTTTCTCCCTCTTTGGGAAAATAGATTTATCTCTTTCTTATACAACTTTTGGATGCTAAGTGTTGATTTACCTTAGTTTCGTAACATCCTTCTTATTCACCAACACTACCGAAGAAGTGAATGGAATCATACTCGACCTAATATGCCCCATCTCCAACAACTCATTAATGGCCTTTTCGATCTCATCCTTGAATTTCTTAGTGTGCTTGCAGGGAGTGGTGATTACTGGTTTGGCTCCCTCCTCCAACTCAATAGTGTGCTCGAATCCCATGTCGGGTGATCTCCCTGAAGGTATCTACCCAAATACCTGATCATGTCTACTCAGTAGTGTTTGGATGTCCACATGATGTTGATGGTTGCTTCCAGAAGGCTTCTCAGTAGTGACCAGGTGCTCTACTGCATAAGCGACTTCACCATGTCTAAATATTACTTCCATCCTTTTTGTTGAGATGATCTTGGGAGCATCATTCAACATGCCTCTCAAGACCACTTTCCTACCATTTTGGCTACCTTAAAACTCCAAATCCATATCCTTGTAGTCGACCGTATGCCTCCCTATGGACACAATCCATTGAACCCCCAACATGACATTAGTATCATGTAATTCAACTACATAAAAGTCATCAGTCACTGTGTAGTTGTCCAATGTCAAACATAGTTGCAAGATCTTCTGTGTGCAAGGTATGACACGTCTTCCAACTATTTCCACATCAAATCCCTCGAAATCCATCATATGAATCCCTCTCTTAGCCACCAAGGTTGAGTCAATAAAATGGTGGGTTTCCCCACCATCAATCAATACAGTGACTTGCAGACCTTGTACAACACCCCTGATCCAAAAGGTGCGAAATTTGGGGACACTCGATAGAGTGGAACAATAGCTCTACTCTTGGATTCCTCCTGTGGTTTTGCCTCATGCAAAGATTATTTCTCCTCAACTCATTACGAATTGTCACCTCATCCATCTTCTCCTTTATCGTTCCTTATTTCTAAAAGGGCTTCTTATCTTTATTCTTTTGAGGAATGAACGATTTGGAGAAAGTTTGTCTTAGGGAACGCATCCTCCATGTCTTATGTCTTGATGATGGCATCTTGTAGCATCTCTGGTTTGAAGGCATTCACCCAACCATGTAGTGGCTTAGATAAACCTTTTGTAAACAACACCACCAACCTCTACTCCGATATGTCTATCATTGTGACCGCCAGCCTCTGAAACTCGGTGATGTATGCATCCGATGTCCCAACCTGTTTGATTTGTGCCAAATCCCTAAAGTGTGTCTCTAGATCCTTTCTATCAAACCTCTCCATCAACTTCTGTGTGAAGTTCAGGTAAGAGGTGATGTTGGCATTATTATCCTCATTTTTAGGGATGACTAAGGAGATTATGACTCAAGGCCCTCACGTTGCAGACATAGAGTACTGGGAGACAGATTGACCGGTGATGTCCACTTGCATAGTTGGAGACCCACTTTGCCACCACGCTTCTGGATCCATCACCATGGCATTCACCACACCAACTTGCTTCCAGAAGACATTAGGTCTTTCTCCATGAGGTACAAGTTAGGTATTATGGTGAGTATCACTCTAATATTTAAGGCATTTGAATATGTTGTATTGAAGTTACTTTTGATTATAGAAGGATTGCTTAGACATTATGCTTCTAACCTTGTTTCACCTTGGTGAGTGTCATAGATTTCCTAGTAAGTGGAAAACATTTAGGGAAAGAGTGTGACTGGGGGTCTCTCAAGGGGTCATCTTATCATTCTCGACCATACTTACCACTTTCCATCTCTTGTTCCCCTACCACATCACCCTCTTCTAGGTTGTCTAGCCATATTGACCCAAGAAGGGCATGTACCTCATTTCATGGGAAGAAGGGGTTGAAGGCCTAGAGGGATCATAGCTGACAAAAGTTAAAAGCCAAAATCATAACCTTCTAGATGCTCGCCAAAACAGGTCTTGAGAACAATGAATTGTTTCCCTTGAATTGAAGACCTGCAATAATAATTCACATAAATAAATGTCTTGCTTGCTAAAAGACTTACACATGTGCATTATAAGGTTTGTGTTACCCATATGACACTATGTGTACCTCTAATTTCAAGTGGCATTGTGGTGTTGCCTTTTCAAGCTTAAAATCATCCAGTAGGATCACCCAAATGTTTGGACCTTAACTAATTAATGGCAATAAATGGGCTTGGAAAAATGATGCACTGAAAACGAAGGTGCAACACACCCTTTACAAAGGCACCCATAGATGAGACAATACAAGCCCTTGTATGTCATGAAACCCATAAACCTATGAAGTCTAATCCCCATCCACCTCATATCCACTACATAACCTTGAAGGGGTTGCCTTTGACGTTTGGAAGCATCCCTTACTTGAGGGTTTTGGCTCAACCAATAGGGTTTTTAAGACACCCCTCCAATACCTAAACATGGTCAATTGCATGGGGTATTTGAGCACTTGTTTAATTTGATGAGGTAGTTTTGATGCACATGTTTAGGTGACTCATGTATTAGACGTGATTTTACTTGCTATGATATGTTTGACTTGAGACCTTTGAAGGGCACATTCATTATCTTTGTAGGACCTTGTTTGGTGGACAGCTCTGAAAGAAGAAGCCTAGCTTGGGCTTCCTTGGGGCATGAGCCCACAAGTTGGACACCTTAGCCCACACTTGAAATTATGGATGTAGCCTTTGGAGGCTTGAGAGGGCACCCTAGAGGATCTCATCTAGCCCCTATTAGCCCAACGATTTCCCTTTGGAGGATAAATTATTGCAAGTTTTGGGTTTGTGTCTTGTTGGGTGCTAGGGTTTGGTGGAGATGATGATGATTGATGGACACTTGGCACTTTGGGATGGGAGGACCCCTTGCATTTTGGAGGAGACACTTGGCTTGAGGACACATGGCCTTTGGAGGCCTAGCGCTTTCTCCTACAACCCCAACGACTTCTCCAAAGTACCAAAACATCACCCTTTAGGGTGTGACGCCATGTTTCTAGGGTTTCTTATGTGCATTCTTAAAGTTAAAATAATATTATCTTGTAAAGGCGAAAAATAAAGGGAAATGTCTCCCTTATTTTGTGGTTTACCCTTTTTAAGTGGAAAAACTTTATTTTAGATGTTTGCTATAAATAAATATCAAACTCATTTCATTTGAGATATAACTCTCCCATCTTGAAGAAGATACTTGGCTAAAAAATTTTCCCTCTTTGGGAAAAAATGATTTCTCTCTTTCTTATAAGTGTTGATCATGTGGAGGAAAGTGGTGCACTATCTCTTGGAAGCTTGTCTCTTGCTTTGTTGTGGAATTTACTTGGTAAACTAGGGTTTGATCTTGCATCTTGTAGAATTGGTAAGGAAATTTCTGCAGTAGTTGGTATTTTCTTCTTGTTCCATGCTATTCTTGTTTGAAACACTAGGAGGAGTGTAAGTGTATACACCCTCCACCAAGTTTCATCTCTTTTGTTGGTTGATAGGTTATTTTTGGCAAGGTTGCTAGGAGGAGTACAAGGGTGTACACCCTCCTAGATTTACTTTAGTTTGGTTTACATCCTCTAGGAAGTAAAATGACTTACACCCCTAGGGATATTGTGGGCCTAACTATCACATCCAAGACTCCATTTATCCAATATATTAAAGACACTAATCTGAAAATTGCATTGGAGAAATATATTACTTGCATTGGAAAATGTGATTTAACTAGATATTGATTTGGTTCAAAGTGCAATCAATTGTATGCATTATATGCTTACTTGAGCCACTAGGGTGTCTCATTTATCCAAAGTATTATTGTTTCTATCATAAATCTAATGCTATAGCCATTAGGGCTGCAGAAAACATCTTTCTTTCACTCATTACTCACTTGCCAACGCCCAAAATAGCTTCTAAACTTGTACTTTTGTTCAACTGCTCATTGTCCATCATCTTGACAGTTTACTTGTGGATTTTTTGGATTGGAATTTTCTGTTGTAGCAAACCTTTTCTACAGCCATAAGGCTGCTTTTATAAACTTCTGAAAACATCTATTTACATCCCTAAATTGCCATCAAAGGTTGTGCTTGGATGTTGGATAATTGCTTACCTGTTTAGTGCTCCATTGTCCAATAATTTTTTTATGCTTTTGATGGTTAATTGTGCAGCTGTTATAACTTTCTTATTGCTGATATAAATCTGATATATGTTGTGGTTCTGGGATAGAAATATTATCTTGTTGATTCCCCTTAGGTTTTGAGGCTTATATTGCAACATATTGTCTTGTTTTGGTGTCGGGGATACAACCTTCACAACCATCTCCCACCTTCCAAGACCTTTTTCCTGAGCCTCAAAGCCTCTACTACCTTTGACCATAGGGGTGTTCTTCTCATTTCGACACTATCTCATTGAAATCCCCCTAGGGTCACTCAGGATTCCCCCCTTGTGTAGGATTTCTCCTTCACTAAAGCAAGGGGAGGGTTTATCTGAGGTGACAATGGATAGACTCTTCCATATTTCTCACCATCTTGTGTATTGGGTTGGGATTTTCCCAACCTACAATTTGTGCGATAACAGGCATGTCCCAAAGTGACCAATCCATGGTACCACCACTCATGGGCCTCTCCATCCAAATGCAGGGCAGAGAATTTAATCGCCTTGTCCTATGTCATGGTATTAACCTGGAAATATGTATCCAACTTTTTCACCCATGCTCGAGCAGTGGATTTGCTCAAACCATCAAAAGAGGGAAAGCTGATCTTCCCAACCTTCCTCCTTAGATCACCATTCTACCATCCCCTATTAACTTCCCTTGGTCTGTTCCTGTATTTGATATTGCAGTAGTCCTGTAATGGCATGGTTGCCTGGAAGTCCTCACCCATAGCTTGGTACTCCCTTTAATAATCATCGAAGGTCTCACCTTGACCTTGTTACCCTTGATTCCCTACCTCTTGGTTCCTTGTGAACTGAGGAAAAAGAGGTCTGGGAACTATACTGCCTGTGGTTCTAGTACCCACCTGTGCTGGAATCTGATTGTTATTTCCCTTAGCATGGTTTCCATTATTCCCAAATATACGCCCTGCACCATTATTGCCCCTATTATGACCATTAGTGCCCTTGTTGTCATTGTTACCCCCATGGTTCTGGTTGGCGTGGTTGGTGGTAATCAACTGAGTCAAGAGTTGTGCTAAATGTTGTTTCCCAGTAGCTAACCCCTCTAATATTTGCAAGGCCCTATTCTCATTTTCATCCCACATGTCTCCCTCCGGTTCTACCTTCAGTTGGTTCTTTTCTACTATCTCTTCTTGGTGAAAAATATTTTCTGCCCCTCGCTGCCTTTTACTTATGTAGGTGATGTATCCTTCTCCCTCTTCTTGATTCATGAAAATTTATATTCCCTCAAGATGGCAAGACTGAAGCTCTGATATCATAGTAATGTTCCTCACTAAAAAAAATTGGGTGTTTTTGCTTGGTTATGTAATTTAGGAATTAAAAAAAAAAAATTGTATGCAATGCTATACAACAATCTACAAAACTTTCAATTATCTATATGACTCCAATGAAATACCACACACAAATCAAATCTTCCTTATGTTTAATTACTCCCAAATGGCTGCAATACACAACAAAATTCTAGCAATTAACACACAATGAAAGTTAAGAACTTGGAATGCCTTTGCTATAATATATCCTTCAGATTAAATGAGAGATGGAGACCATGAATAGCGACGCTGATATAACAACTCTCTTGTACAATAAAAAACTGATCTATATGCAAAATATAGTAAAGCATCGGTCTGTGGGAAGAGGAAATCGCTCCGAGAATTGTATATACAATGAATCAACAACTAAACTTGATTCAAATGAAGGAAATAAGTTGCCAGCAGCCTGAAAATAAATGCTAACTAAAGGAACTCAGCCCAGATTTTCTTTAAGCACCCAGCATACAATTTTGTCCCCACTTTCTATTATAAAATGACCTACCAGTAGAGATAATTCTATCCCTTTGCAGATTTAGGAGTTCTAGCTTTTATGGTGCACACTCTTTCTTCACACAAATCATATCTTCCTTCAAGAGAAACACAACTACAACAACTACACTTGGAAGTTCCCCCAAGGACTCACCCTCCTATGGGTATTTCTCCCCACAACTCAATAAACTCAGCTCCCAATGAAGAATATATCCCATAAAATGAATAATTCTGCCCTGTTCCAACAAGTCGACCCTTGCAAGACACAACTCAACCACCTCCTCCAAGAACTCATCCACACATAAAAGTAGTCACTAAATATATCTCATCTATCAATGAAGCACATGGAAGAAATATGGATTATCTCTTCTCCAAATGACCAACTAGGGTGGATTTGTCCCACCACCGAAACCAATCTGAGAAAATTCTCCTAGGGTTTTTAGCCCAAGAGTTCACAAAGCCACAAAGAGCTCTATCAATCAAAAATTAGAAATTGACATAACCAGAATGAGAGAGGGCACCCCCTTTTGCCCTTTTTATCCTTTGGTTGACTCTTTTGCAACCCTTTTTACCTTTTAATAAATTTAAGTGACTTTTTGTATTCTCAATAGTTGCTTAGGCGTCTTTTTCCAATTTACCCAATATCACGTTTAAATTTAATTAATTCCCACTCCCATGACATTAAGTAAATAATTAATTACCTTTTTTCTCCTTGACTATAGCCTACGGAAATTACTTAGGCTATTACGTCAATTCCTAGAGGACTCATTTGGAAAGGGACATTACATCTTCTCAGATATATGAGGGATCAAATGATCCTTTATGGCAGCCATGATCATCTGCTTGGTCTTCACTTCCTTCTTCTTGTGAGTTGCAATCGTTGTCGATCTACAGGCAAAGACACAACATCCTTGACAATATCCCATAGATCATTCTCTTCTAATAAGAGTTTAACCCTAACTTTCCATGATAGGTAATTTGAGGCACCATCCAAATTTTCCTCGAATCTAAGGCTAGATGAGGCCATCTCATAGATCTACTGCACAAACTCCCAGATCTAAAAGATTGGTCCTTGAAAGAAATATTGAAACTCTCTAACTATTGGTCCTTTCCCACAGTTGATTTATTGTTGTATGTCCTTGAGAATATCACTCAAAGAAGAAAGCTCTATTATCGTGTAAATTTTTCAAGCCTAGGTGATTGTTGTCCTAATATTCACTCATTAAATAACTCAAAAATCAAATTATTTAAAGGAAGAAAATTAAATTTCTGAACATTGCATCAATCACACTTCAGTAATATGCTCCTCTTCTTCTCCTTGAATGCACTCTACCCTCTTCCAGCCCTCTTGTTGTCTTCTCATATATGTGTATGTGAGAGCTCTCCTATCTTGTCATATTTATGCTTTGAGAGAGAATAACTAATCTCCTCAATCCTACTTGCCACCTATCTCAATCATGAGATGTACGAATAAGAATAAATCATAATCTAAGTTGCCAATCTTCTAAAACTTCCAGAACATTTCATTTAGATTCTCAAGACTAGTTGACTTCAAAACATTAGACTTTCACTTTTTTTTTTTTTTTGAGTGAAATTACAAGATAGAATTGGTGACCACCTCTCCTGTGTGGTCAACAAAAAAATGTTTTGAACCACTTCTTACATGTTCACACTCAACCTGTACAAAAATTGCCTACTCGAGTTACATCCTGGGCATTGTAAATGGATGGGATTCCTTCAATATTGATATTTCACGCATTGACTTCAAAACATTAGACTTTCACTTTTATTATTTTTTTTGAGTGAAATTACAAGATAGAATTAGCGATCACCTCTCCAGCGTGGTCAACAAAAAAATGTTTCGAACCACTTCTTACATGTTCACACTCAACCTGTGCAAAAATTGCCTACTTGAGTTATATCCCGGGCATTGTAAATGGATGGGATTCCTTCAATATTGATTTTTCACTTATACATAACAAGCTAGTATCCTTAAAAGTCACAAGCAAGGAGAAAAACCAGATTTCTACATTCAATGGGAATTGCTCTACAAGTAGGGGTAGCTTTGCATTCCAAAAGAAAAAAATTAAATCCAATTGATAAGGAAAGCTCATACTTTCAAAAATTTTGGTCACATTGGTAGAGAAAGCACACAAGCACATTTTAAGAAATGTGCATTGTCCAAGCATGTCACGATGTATGTTCATGGATGCACACTTCTTCGCATAAACAAGCAAAGGAATCACATGTTGGGGTTGTATACACCATTACTCAGGCTTTTTAGGCCATGGGAGAGCATTTCCATGGATTTCCTGGGAGGTTTCCCAAGAAAAAGGAATTGAATGACTATCTTCTTGTGGTTGTGGATAGATTTAGCAATATTTGTGTCCTCATTTTTGTAAGAAAATCGTCAAAGCACAAGAGAGTTGAAAATTTCCTTATGAAGGTATGGCTTTGTTTTGGTTTTTCCCAAATCCATTATTTTAGATAAAGATACCAGGTTTTAAAGTTTTTGTTGGACAATATTATGGAGGTAGTTGGATATAAGATTGGACAAATCCACCTCATTCCATCCCCAAACACATGGATAAATGAAAGTTGTCAATAAAATGCATATTCATTTGTTGAGAGGATATACCGCATAATAACAACTACTCAAGGACATCCGATGTAATATTACAATGAGGAAGAGAAGGCAAACAAAGCAAGTCAAGTTCTTTAGCAACTGTAAAGCCAATCAGAGGAGACACTAGCGAAGTACAAAGAGAGGCTTGAAAAATATAGAAAAGAACATAAGTTCCAAATTGCAAACAAAGTTTGGTTACATTTGACCAAGGAATAAGGAGATACATGACAAATATAGAAAAGAGCACAAATTCCAAATTGGGAAAAAAGTTTAGTTACATTTGACCAAGGATAGAGTGCAAGGGGAAAGAAAAAACATCAACCCATAAGGTATGGTCCATTCAAAATACTTTTAGAAATAAACAACAATGCATTTCAAGCTTAATTTTCCATCATATATAAACATTCATTCAATTTTGAATTTTTTTTATTTGAAACTCTATGAGCCAAGTTTGTCAAATGAATAAGATGTTAGTTAGAAGTGATTTTTGCCCAAATTGAAGACCTGGTACCTAAAGCATTCAAATCCATCGAAAATGACATGGTCATACAAAAGAAAATCAAATCCTTACAAATGGAAGAAATTTATTGCAGGTCGTTCCAAGCAAACAGTTCCCAAACAAGGGAAAATGATATACTAAAGACAAAGTGAGGGAACTATTCCCCAAACTCACTAGAAAGTAAGCATTAAGAATTTTGCGACCAAAAGCTTCTCCACTGGGGAGATATGATCCGAGAGGATCATCTATGTCATTTTTGGACCTTCTAGCTTTCATCTGGGATGTGTGACCAATGACATTCCATATTTCATTTGATGTTCTCAATCCATCTTGAACATGAATAGTCACGCCCTAATATTAAACAAGGGAGAGCCACTTGTATGGGGACTTCCTTCTAGTTCAAAGGTTTTAGATGCATGATTCACATAGGGAGAAGAGGCTCCTACAATTGTTTAAGCAACAACGGTGTTGGTTAGAAAATGGGAAGACAACAAAAAATGTGACACACCCAAGGGAGGTGTAGGTGGACAACATTATGGTTTTCCCAAATCCATTATTTTAGATAAAGATACTAGGTTTTAAAGTTTTTGAAGTTTTTGTTGGACAACATTATGGAGGAAGATGGATACAATATTAGACAAATCCACCTCTTTCCATCCCTAAACATATAGACCCACTATTGAATGTGGATGGTAAAGGAATTAGGATGGAAAAGTGGGGGAAGGAAGGGGGAGGAGAATTCTCCCATAAAAGGAAATAAAAAGAGGGGAAGAATGTATCTTCACTAAGGAACATTGAATCCAACCTATTGATAGTCCATTTAACCCACAACGAGCTACCAAAACAATGAACTAGCTTGGGAGTCTATGTGAGGACATAGTGGAGTAACCAAAACGTAACAAATAGTTCAGTGGCTAAACTAATTCACTCACCCCAAAGGAGGTGGATGACTTAGCGATTGAAACAAATAGGGTACAAGGCTCAACTTTAGGAAAGGTGAATGCAGACCCAAAATAAAGGGTTTAAGAGTCTAGGTTGTTAAAATAATGCATGTTTCACTAGACTTGACTTCATTCTTCACATGCTTTGCAATTATTGTTTCAAAAGAAAAAGAAAAAAAATTCCATTTATCTAATTATTTTCACTAATTTTCCTCTACAGATGAGTGAGGGATGGTAGACATATTCCAAACATTCAATGAAAAATCACAAAAGAAAAGTAGTGCCTCAACTCATTGTCTCTTCGGGAGATTAGAGGCAATCTTGTATTCGAACAAGCTATTGAGAGAAATGGCTTGTTTCAAGTTGGATGAGAATCCAACTTATAACAAGAGGAAAATGAGCTACATGTTTGGCACATGTAAAATAAATTAAGAATAAGGATATGGACCTGTTGTGCACCTATGCCATAAGAAAATGAAGATGGAAAGTCTCCCTGAACGCCATAAAATATTGCAAAGAAAAAGGAATGCTATGTTAGGAGGAAAAAAACATAGTAAAATAAAATCCCAGATATAAGAGCACAAAAAACAAGAAATGGGAATCCCCAAAGTATCCTCAAAATCTAATGTATGGAACCTCCAACCTATAGCATGTTTGTCTTCCTTCCCATGTCGCTCCATCACTAGGTCCAAGTTTAGTCTTCTTGCTCCGTGTTACTCCAAGCTCCAAGACAAGGACAATGAGATGAAGAGAAGTGTCATGTACCCACTTACTCAAACATCACAATAGGAATAAATTTGTATATGTTTTATCAACAAAAAGAATCATCAAGGCTACCCTCATATCTATTGACCTCATATCTATTGACCTTTGTAAGCTCATTATTTTATGAGCCAAAATGGAGGAACAAATCTTAATCTTTATAAAATGACAAATAGTAAGTACCTGCAAAGACAACAAGTCAAAGGTCTACTCACATATAAGAAAGAAAAATTGAAGCACAGATATACATATGCAAAAAT
>JASDQU010306579.1:58021-73839 GCA_032191745.1 Picea mariana | reverse complement strand
AAATGCCTCCATCTATTTCAGACGAGAGCGGGGTGCTCAAGGTTTGATTACATTATACCAAGTCACCTTCATTAAATGATCTCATTTATGTTTGGCGCATCAACTTCAAGGGAAATTCAAAAACTTGCGCTGGACGTCTTCCAGTTGTCTTCCGCTTCCATGTTGGCTCGCTTGTCATGAGGGATGCTCCTGCATCAAAACCTCTTTATGACCTTTCCTATATCTCATCCAGTTGTCCCTATGGTTATGCTATTTTTTAATACTAAAAAAATTAGCTCTGCTCTGTACCAAATGGAGATGCTAGGAGTTCACTGAAAGGGGTAGCAGAAGAAAACATTAGATTTTCAGGCCTGCATAGCGAGATTATGTTTATCATCAACAGTTGCTAAAAGGATGTCGAGTTCAGATTTCCTGTAGTTTTTGTGTAGGTTTTGAAGGCAGTGTCTACATGGGGAGTTCTTTAGTGGCAATGAAACTGGGTATTAAAGTAATGCTGGTACTTGAACAAATGAAGGAGATGAAACTTGGTGACTAAAACCAAAAGAACATTAAAGGTTCAACCAATAATTGGATAAATATCCAAGCTTAACACCAAGCACAATGGTCACTGGATAGTTGGAAGTTCGGTCTTCGTAAATGCATGGTGAGAACAAAGGAGAAGGGGTCAGCTTAAAAGGGGTTTCTTCTTTTGGTGGTTTAAAGTCTATTAACCTAGCGGTATGAAAGAAATTTTTCCAGGAGCTACACCTATCATTTTCTCAACCAAGGTGAATGTGTAACAGACCTAGTCTTATTCATTGATGAAATATTTACTTCTGTAGTATTGATTCCCAAATTTGTGTTGTTTTGGGAAGCATATTGTCCATGCTTAATTCATTCATCTCATATCATAGTGCTAAAATCTAATCCATTAAATTAAAAACAGAATGGGGAGGCCAAAGGTGGGAACCAATTCATCCTTCTAGAACAGAGTCCATAATTGAATGGCTCTTCCCATTCAGGTAAGACCCAAACATTTACACACACAGGATTACCTTATTCAATACAAAGGATTTCCTTACATTTACACACACATGATTACCGTATTCCATACACAGGATTTCCTTACATTTACACACATGATTACCTTATTCCATACACAGAATTTCCTCATATCATACTAGAAAGACAATAAGATCCAATCATTTCTACTGTCATGGTGCTGGTTTTTAATAGGGTATTGATTGTTGATTGTATTGCATCTCAATTAGATTCTAGATCCTCTTGTAGGATGACTAGCTGAATCTTACATGGAATCAGAGCTTGATTGAATCTAATGCAGTAGATCTTATTTTCTAGGAGCTAGTTTACTACTAGCTAGGAAAAATCCGATTCTTAACAAAAGCTAGATTGAAAACAATTTTGGAGTCACCCCAAAAGCTAACAAATGAAACAAGTTAGGGATTATAAATGGATGGGACTCCTTCAATATTGATTTTTCACCCCTGTATCAACAAGATAGTAGCCGTAAAAGTCACGAGGAAGGAGAAAAACCAGATTTCTACATTTAATACAGATTGCTCTACAAGTTGGGGTAGCTTTGCATTCGAAAAGAAGAAAATTAAATCCAACCAATAAGGGAAGCTCGCACTTCCAAAATTGCTGGTAACTTTGGTAGAAAGAGGACATTAGCTCATTTGAAGAGTTGTGTATTGTCCAAGCATGTTGTGATGTATGTTTGTGGATGCACACTTTGTAAAATAAGAAAGCCAAGGAACCAAATGTTGGGATTGTATACACCATGACCCACGCCTTTTATGCCATGGGAGAGAATTTCCATGGATTTCTTGTGAGGTTTCTCAAGGACAAGGAATTGAATGAATATCTTCTCATGGTGGTGGATAGATTCAATAATACGTGTACTCATTTTTGTAAGAAAACTATCAATGCCTAAGAGAGAGATGAAAAATTCCTTTATGGCTTCCTTTTGGTTTTTCCAAATACATTATTTTAGATAAATATACCATGTTTGAAAGTTTTGTTGGACAACATTATGTAGGAATTTGGATACAAGATTGGACAAATCCACCTCATTCCATCCCCAAACATATGGATAAATGGAAGCTTTCAATAGAATGCTTATTCATTTGTTGAGAGGGTATGCTGCATAATTACAACCACCCAAAGACACATGATGAAATCTTACATTCTGCATGCATACAATAGGGTAGCTCACTCGTCTACTCACATTTCACCATTTCAAGTTTGTTATGGATTCCTTCCACAATCACTAGGCGACATGGTATATGACAAGCAATCAAGCGAAGGGATGGCAACCCACAATGAGGAAGAGAAGGAAAACCAAGCAAGCCAAGTGCCTCACCAAGTGTAAAGGTAATCAAAGGAGACACTAGCGAAGTACAAAGAGATGCTTGACAAATACAGAAAAAAGCATAAGTTCCAAATTGGGAACAAAGTTTGGTTACATTTGACCAAGGAGAGAATGCAAGGGGAAGGAAAAAATATCAAGCCCATAAGGTATTGTCCATTTGAACTACTTTCAAAAATAAACAACAATGCATTTCAATATTAATTTGACATCCTATGTAAACATCCATTCAATTTTGAATTTGTTGTATTTGAAACTCTTTCAGCCAAGTTTGTCGAATGAATAACATATTAGTGAGAAGTGAGTTTTTCCCAAAATTGAAGACCTAGCACCTAAAGCACTCAAAGCGATGGAAAATGACATGGCCATACAAAAGAAAATCAAACCTTTACGAAGGGAAGAAATTGATTATTTGCACGTTGTGCCAAGAGAACAATTCATAAAGAAGGAAAAGCGGTATATAAAAGACAAAACAAGGGAACTCTTCCCAAAACTAATAGGTCTTGATGTTTTGGTAGCTGCAGGAGGAACTTTCCTCTAGACAACCTTTCTTACAAGAGAAGAAGATTTGGAAGTCTAGGAAGACCATTGAATAGCAGAAGAATGCCCTAGAAGAGAAGTCAACTCACCAGGAAATGAATAAAATGAAAATTAAGATTCCCAAAGAAGAAGTCGACCTAGGTAGGTGACTTGAAGAATATAAATAAGGGAGACGTCTAGCTCATTTGACACACTCACACACTCACTTACTCATTGGAGAAGGGAGTGCCAATCTGTGGCAAGGAGAAGACATCTACTGCGGCATCTTGGAAATTGGTTATCCTTGGTGAAGGATTTCTCTTGTGCACTATCTCTCTGAGGAGGTGCGCTCTACTTCTATGTTGTTGTTGCTGTAGTTGGGAGAACTAGCTTGTGTGCTAGCCTAGTGCTAGGGTTTCAACTGGGAGAATTAGCTCGTGTGCTATCCTAGTACTAGGGTTTCTTTCCTGTTTGTTTCTCTTGACAGCTAGTGTATGGTTGGACTATTGTGGATGAAATCTATCTACAAAAGGTTGTTGGGTTTTTACCCCATTTGGGGTTTTCCTAGGATAAATCTCTTATGTACTCTTGTCTATTGTTTATGTTGCTATTATTGTTCAGTCTATGATATAACTATTAATGTTAAAGGAATAATAGAACATTGGTAACACTACTACTCTATAAGTAAATAAAATATAACATGGAATCAAAGTCAGTTACCTTCAAGACAGTTTAACAGTTGGGAGGAAGATCTTGAAAATTGCAGCTACAACATTTTCTTTGTCAAGCTCATTGAGCATTAGTTCTAGGACGTTTGGACTAAAACAACCACAGAGTAGTTCACCCTACCCTAGCACACCCCCTGCAACACTTCGTTTGCAATTTCGGTGAAAGTCAAAAAATGGAAATTTCTCAGTCCTAGGGTTTTTACCAGCGAAAATGTCTACCAGTATGAGAGTTAAAGATAGATTGAATGGAGAAGATAAATTTAGATCTTGGAAGCATAGGGTACTCCTCATTCTAGAAGATAATGAAATATTGGATCATGTTAAGAAGTTGCTTCCAGAACCCAAAGAAGAAGAAGCCAACACAAATTTTAAAAGGAATGAAGTCAAGGCCAAGAGGATCTTGACAGACTCGATCAAGGATCATCTGATACCAAATGTATCAAAACTAAAGACATCGAAGGAAATGTTTGATGCCCTAACCAGACTCTATGAAAGAAATAATACCAGTCGAAATCTTACACTAAGGCATCAACTCAAAGAAATCAAAGACTTTTGTAGAGAAGAAAGACTTAAGAGGGAGTTGACAACTCCCTACAACCCTCAACAGAATGGGGTTGTAGAGAAAAATAACAGATTGATTGTTAAAGCAGCTAAAGGAATGATCCATGAAAAAATTCTACCCATGCACCTATGGGAAAAAGCATCTAGTACAACCATGTATTTCCAGAATATAAGTCCTCACAAGATATTGGGGAACAAGACACTTGAAGAGGTGTTCACTGGAAAGAAACCAGAGATCAGCTACTTGAGGATATTTGGTTGTCCTGTGTACATTCATGTTCCCAAGGAAAAGAGAATGAAGTTGGAGACTTCGGGAAGGATGGGCATCTTCCTTGGATATAGTGAGACTTCGAAGGCCTATGGAATATACATCCCCGGGCATAGAAAAATTGAGATTAGTCGAGATGTGACTTTTGATGAAGATGAAGCCTTCATAAGATTAAGGGATTCTCACAAGGATGAGGACCAAGAGGAGCAAGAGGCTCCAAGGGATGCAATCATGGTTGATTCTACTCCAGAGAAACCCATTTTAGATAAACATAATGAGATGGTAGAGTCAGAGAGGCCTGTAGATCCACCCAGAGAAGTTGTAGTCACCAGGAAGACACCATCTTGGCTCTGGAAAAATTTATAGGAAGCTGAAGGATATGTAGCTCCCAAAGGATCTTTTAGAGAGAGAAAGAGACCACACAAGTTTTCCATCTATGTGGCACTGGTGAGAAGAATCATTGATTTAGAACCTTCCACCTTCGAAGAAGCTACTGAGAAGAAAGAATGGAAGGATGCCATGATGGAGGAATACTAGTCCATCATGAAGAATGATGTGTGGGAAGTGGTTTCGAGACCAAAAGAGAAGTCAATGGCAAATTCCAAATGTATCTACAAGATCAAGCATGTTGCAGACGACAACATAGAGAAGTACAAGGCAAGATTTGTGGCTAGAGGGGTCTCCTAGAAAGAGGGAGAAGACTATGATGAGACATTTTCTCCTGTAGAAAAGTACACTTCCATCATAATATCGATTATTGTGATTGCTTCCATAATGGAATGGAAATTACAACAGATGGATGTCAAGACTACGTTCTTGAATGGTGTAATAGAGGAAGAAGGGTACATAGAGAAGCCACAAGGTTTTGTGGTCCATGGGAAGGGGTCCCATGTTTTCAGATTGAATAAGGCCTTGTACGAATTGAATAAGAAACCCAGGACATGGTATGCAAGGATAGATAGCTACCTGATGAGCTTGGGATTTACCAAGAGTGATGCAGATCCCAAACTTTACTACAAGGTTGAGAGTGGTTGTCTGTTGATCTTGGTCCTATATGTGGATGACCTGTTTCTAACAGGTGATGAGAAGCTCATAGTTGGGTGCAAGAGGGAGATCACTTCAAAGTTCGAGATGAAGGATCTAGGTCTGATGCATTACTTCTTGGGATTGGAGGTGTGGCAGAGGCTGAGTGAAATTTTCCTTAGCCAAGGAAAATATATTGTTCAGATCCTGAAGAGATTTGAGATGATGGACTGCAATTCCATGGCCACACCTATGATGATAAATATGAAGCTCCTGAGTGATTCATCTTCATATTTGGTGGATCCCAGGATGTACAGACAATTGATTGGATCCTTGATGTATCTAGTTAACACCAGGTCGAACATATTCTTTGCAGTAAACACCTTGATTTAGTACATGGTTGAACCTAGACATGTACATTGGATGGAAACAAAACATATGTTGAAGACCTACATGATACGATTGGATATGGATTGAGATATGTTTCGGGTGGAGATGTGAAGCTACAGGGGTATACAGACTCTGACTGGGTAGGGAGTGCAGTGGACCAAAAAAGCACATCCAGATGCTGCTTCAATTTGGGATCAGGGATGATCTCATGGTTAGGAAAGAAGCAGACATCAGTGGCACTCAATACAACAGAAGCAGAGTATATTGCAGCTAGTGTGGCAAACCATGAAGCAGTGTGACTTCGAAAGTTGCTTGCAGGGATATTTTATCTAGAGTTGGAGCCAACTTTGATACATTGTGACAATCAAAGTTTCATAAAGATTTCAAAGAATCTTGTCTTTCATGACAAGTCAAAGAACATAGAGATCAAATATCATTACATCTGAGACATAGTGCAGAGAGGAGTTGTGGAGATCCAGTACATATCCATGGATGAGAAGATACCGAACATTCTCACCAAGGCCCTATCTAGAGTGAAGTATGAACACTTCAGAGACAATATTGAAGTGATGCAGAATGTCCACCCTCATTGAGAGGGAGGTGTGTTGTTTCTTCTCTTGTCGGCTAACTCCTTTGGCCAAGGGTTCACTAGAGGTGACTGAGGGGGTAATGCACTGTTGGAATTGATGAGAGAAGAAACATCACACGCATATTCGTGATACTATGGCAATGATTGTGTGTCACTAGACAATAGTTGTGTGCTACTACAGTGGATGTATTCCACTGGTGGAGACTGGGTGTCTCTGGACAGTAGTTGTGTGCTACTACAGTGGATGTGCTCCATTGGCAGTGATTGTGTGTCACTAGATAATAGATGTGTGCTACTATGGTGGATGTGTTCCACTGGTGGAGACTGTGTGTCACTGGACAATAGATGTGTGCTACTACGGTGGATGTGTTCCACTGGCGGAGACTGTGTGTCTCTGGATAGTAGTTGTGTGCTACTATGATGGATGTGTTCCACTAGTAGTGATTGTGTGTCACTAGACAGTGGTTGTGTGTTACTATGGTGAATGTGTTCCATTGGCGGAGATTGTGTGTCTTTGGACAATATTTGTGTGCTACTACGGTGGATGTGTTCCACTAGCAGTGATTGTGTATCATTGGACAATAGTTGTGGGCTACTACAGTGGTTGTGTACCACTGGCAGTGATTGTGTATCACTGGACAATAGTTGTGTACTGCTATAACATTGGTTGTGTACCATTGGTGGTGGTTGTGTACCACTGGACAATAGTTTTGTACTACTATAGTTTGGTAACAGATTGGATGGCATTGTAGTAGTTGTGTGCTACTAGATGATTGGCCTGGAGACTACCAGATTGTTTGGGTGTAGTTGTGTGCTACTAGTTGATTTCAACATAGTCATGGAGGTTGTGACGAATGATTTGAGATACTAATTGCATGGTGGTAGTTGTGTGCTACTAGTTTATTGAAGAGTAGCTAGTAGACTACTAGATGAAGACATTGTGGAAAGATACATCCCTAGATAAGAGGGAGTGTTGATGTTTTGGTAGTTATGGGAGAAAATCTCCTCTAGACAACCTTTCTTGGAAGAGAAGAAGATTCTGGAAGTCTAGGAAGACCATTGAACAGCAAAAGAATGCCACAAAAGAGAAGTCAGCTCACAAGGAAAAGAATAAAGTGAAAAATAAGATTCCCAAAGAAGAATTCGACCAAGGCAAGTGACTTGAAGAATATAAATAAGGGAGACGTCTAGCTCATTTTGTTAAATTTTGAGCAGCTGTAGAGGACATTATTTTTACAAGGATTTCTCCTAGCTACCCTCTTCCAAGCAGCCCTCCATGCTAACCTCTTCCAAGCATCCCTCCTAGCTAGCTTCTTCCAAGTATCCCTCCAAGCTACCTTCTTCCAAGCATCCCTCCAAGCTGTCGTCCTCAAGTTTCCTTCTTCCAAGCAACCCTCCAAGCTACCCCCTTTCCAGGTCAACCTAGGTCATCCCTAACCTAGTTGTCCTAACCTAAATCCTATCCTATCCTAATCTAGGAGGTGGACCTAACCTAAAGCTACCTAACCTAGACTCTATCCTATATAAAGAGAGGGAGGCACCCTCTCTTCACATCATCTTTCACAAGTTCTGGGCAGCAGCTAGAAGGATCATTTCTAAAAGCTGGTAACACTATTTTGGGCAGCAGCTAGTAGCAACAAGCTAGGATATTCTGAGAAAGAAACTAGGTTATTATGGGCAACAACTAGCAACTGATAACTCTTTCTGTAGCAGCTATTTTACTTTGTTCTAAGAGATATTATGGACAACAACAAAGAGATATTTTGGACAGCAACTGAGGCACTTCTGTAGTTGTTGATATCCCTGTTCTAGACAACAATTAAAGGTTGTTCTAGACAGAAATTCAAGGGTAGATTTTAGTCAGCCTTAAGGGCACATTTTGGACAGCAAAAGCTACAACAAGAGCTACAGGTCAGAGGGCAGATCAGGGTAAAGGCTCAGAGAAAGGTGAAGACACAGAAACAACAGTAAGAACTATTGTATTGGTGCTATTGTCTTATCTCTCTCTTTCTAGAAGAGCCTTGTAAGTTCATTGTACTTGTTTGATTGATCAATATATCACAATAAGAAGTTTGTTGGATTTTATTCCCCTTGAGGGTTTCCCAGGATAAATACTTGTGTCTCTGTGAATGATTTTTCTTCCTATGATTCTTATGCTTCAGTTTATTTGTTGAAGATTTAAAAGAACACTATTGTTATCTTTTGTATCTGTTTATGCTTGAAAAATTAACATGGTATCAGAGCTCTAGGGTGTGAAAGTGCTCAGTTCTGCAGTCTGCTAGAGCCTGCATAGATCCTTAGGAATTATTCAAGCACAATGCTTGCAGAGATGTCTTCCATTTTGTGAGGCCTGAGAACAGACTTGAAGGGGCTTCAAACTTTAATGTTTGGAAAGCTAGATTCCTGAATATTCTAGAAGAATATGACTTGGACAACTTTGTGACCAGCACAGTAGAAGAACCCACCTCCAATGCAGTAAGGACAACCTTTAAGAAGAATCAGGAAAGGGAAAAGCGAATCATATTTGATTCAGCCAAAGATAATATCATTCCTATTATAGCACCTTTGAAGACTGCAAAGGAATGTTTTGACACTCTATCCAATCTGTATGAAAAGAAGGCGCCCAGATAGAAGAGGGTTCTAAAGAATAAGCTTCAAACTCTCAATATGGATAAGGATGACTCTGTAGCCTCTTTCTTCGCAAAGATCTCTCAATTAATGGATCAGCTGCTAGTCATTGTTATAATGGTAGATGATGATGATCTCATCCATATTGTTTTGGATGGTCTTCCATCTTCTTGGGAGACATTTTTGGTTGGGATAATTGCTCATGAAAAGCAGCCATAATTTGAAAGGTTGTGGCTTGATTGTCTGCAAGAAGAAGGGAGAATTCAAAGTCGAAATGGTACTTCGAAGGAAGAGAACATTGTTCTAGAAGCAAGGACAAGGAAAGGGAGAATATTTACTCCTCAGAAGAAGTTTCCTCCAAAGGAGAAAAGAAAAAGTAGCTTCAAAGGGAAAGAGTTTGATATGACAAGGGTGAAGTGCTTCAACTGTCAGAGAAAGGGGTACTTTGCTAGAGATTGTCCAAAGATCATAAAAGGGCACAAGGGTAAATATTGTGCTTCTATTGTTGCAGAAGATGAGTCTCGAAGAACGAAGACAAAAGTGGCTTCTAGTAATCAAGAGACCAGGAGGGAATACTACCTTATTTCAACACTCTTTGGTTCTCTTACAAATGGTGTTGAATCCTGGTTGGTAGATAGTGGAGCTTCCAGGAACATGATTGGAAATAAAGGATTCCTTGTGAACTTCAAGGAGAATAAGTTCTCTTCTCATGTAGAACTTGGAGATAATGCCACTATGCAATCGAAGGACTTGTCTTAACATCTTTTCATCTCAAATATGGAGGTGAGTTACACATTGAGGAAATTATGTACATTCCTAGTTTAAAGAAGAATCTTATCTTTGTTGCAGTCTTGGAAGATAAAGGTTACAGGGTAATCTTTATGGACAAGAAATCTCTCCTATGGCCAAAGAATCAAGAGCTAAGTTCAACAATTGTGATTGGAGTTAGAGAGGGAGGTCTTTACAAGCTTCCAGGACATATCCAAGCACTAGTTCATGCTTCAGTTAGTCCATCTGAGTTGTGGCATCGAAGGTTTGGACATCTTTACTACAAAGTGCTCCCTAGACTTTAGAAAATGGTAAGAGGAATGCCTACCTTTGAGTTTGATCATGATGGTATCTGTAGAGGTTGTGTTCTTGGTAAAAAAATAAAGAAATCTTTTCCTAACAGTAACTCAAGGTCTAAAGGAATTTTGGATTTGATACACTCAGACATATCTGGACCTATGTCATCTCCTTCCTTGAATGGATGTCTTTATTATGTGATTTTCATAGATGACTTCTCTAGAAAATCATGGATCTATTTTCTAAAGGCAAAGAATGAAACTTTTATTAAATATATAGAATTCAAAACATTGATTGAAAACCAGACTGAAAAACATATACGTGCTTTGAGGACTTACAATGGTGGTGAATTTGAGTCTCATCAATTTGATGAATTCTATAAAGAAGTAGGAATCAAGTGACAACTAACTGTGCCATATAACCCTCAGCAGAATGGGATTGTTGAGAGAAAGAATAGAACAATCTGTGAGGCAGCCAAAGCTATGATGTGTGATCAAGACCTTCCCACGTCACTTTGGGAAAAAGCTACAAGCAATGCAGTTTATATTCAGAATAGAAATCCTCATGCTATTCTGGGGGAAAAGACTCCAGAAGAAGAATTCACTGGCGAAAATCTAGAAGTGGGACACTTGAGGATTTTCGGATGTCCAGTTTACATATAGGTGCCGAAAGAGAAAAGAACTAAGATGGAGACTTCTGGGAAGAAAGGAATTTTTGTTGGGTACAGTGAAACATCCACGGCCTACAGAATATATATTCAAGGCCAAATATATATTGAGGTACGAAGGGATGTAACTTTTCATGAAGAAGTTTCATTTAAGAAATTTAACGAATCGCAACAAGATACAGAGATGGAGGAACCTGAAGAGCCATTGGATCAAGTTGATATTGTAGATCCAGTAGAACAGATAGAGATACCTATGGAGGTACTGCCTACTAATAAGAAGCCTGCCTGGTGTAGAAAAATTATGCGAGAGGCAGAAAAACATGCAGCTCCTTTAGGTAATTTCATAGACAGTAATAGACCTCAAAGATATTCAGGTTATGTGGCTCTTATGGCTTAGATCAGTGATGCAGAGCCCACCATCTATGAGGATGTTTCTAAGCAAAAAGTATGGAAATATGTCATGGTGGAAGAATATCAATCCATCAAGAAAAATGATGTATGCAAAGTAGTTCCAAGATCGGAAGGAAAATCTATGGTTACTTCCAAATGGTTGTTCAAAATCAAGCATGCAGTCGATGGAAGTATTGAGAAATACAAAGTGAGATTTGTGGCTCGTGGTTTTTCTCAAAATGAAGGTATTAACTGTGATGAAACATTCGCACATGTTGCAAGGTACACTTCCATTAGGACCATCATATCCCTCGCTTCAGTTCTAGGTTGGAAACTTCACCAGATGGATGTAAAGACTGCATTCCTCAATGGTCAAGTTGAGGAAGAGGTATATATAGAACAAATAGAGGGTTTTGTGGTTCAAAGAAAAGAATCACATGTGTGCAAATAAAAGAAATCACTGTATGGGATGAAACAGGCAACAAGGGCTTGGTATGCGAGAATTGACAATTATCTTCAGAGCTTGGATTTCTCCAAGAGTGTAGTTGATCCCAACCTGTATTTCAAGGTAATAGAAAAGAATCCCCTAATTTTGGTTCTATATGTTGATGATTTTTTCCTTACTAGATAGGAACAACTGATAGCTCAGTGTAAGAGGGAGCTCACTTCTGAATTTGAAATGAAAGACATTGGACTCATGCATTACTTCCTTGGTTTGGAGGTATGGCAAAGATCAAATGAAATTTTCCTTTCTCAAGGAAAGTATACAGTTGATATATTGCGCAGATTTGGTATGCTAGACTGTAAATCCATGTCTACAACCATGGTATCTAACTTAAAGAAATTATATGAGTTAGATTCTGGATCAGACTTGGTGGACCCATCCTTGTATAGGAAGCTTATTGGATCCTATCCATTTGATCCATACAAGGCCATATATATGTTTTTTTGTAAGCGCCTTGAGTCAGTTCATGTATGAGCCGAGACATAGACATTTGATTGCTTCTAAACATATCCTCAGATATTTGAGAGGATCCATTGCATATGGACTTAGATACACTTTTAGTGGAGGAGTGTTGCTTCATGGCTATGCTGATTCAGACTAGGTTGGTAGCTCAGTGGACCGGAAGAGTACTTTCGGATACTGTTTTATCTTCGATTCAACTATGATATCTTGGTCGAGCAAGAAATAGGGCTCCATAGCATAAAGTACAACTGAAGCAGAGTATATAGCAGCTAGTAATGCAAGCAGAGAAGTAGTATGGCTGAGAAAGCCTATGTATGGGTTGTTTCAAGAGAGGTTAGAAACAACTGTTATCCATTGTGATAACTAGAGTTGTTTAAATCTCACAGATAACCCAGTATTCCATGACAGATCAAAGAATATTGAGATGAAATATCATTTCATCAGAGATATGGTCCAAAGACATACCATCAAGCTACAGTACATTCGTACTGATGAGAAGATAGCAGATATTTTGACTAAGCCTCTGTCTCTTGGAAAATTTGTGCACTTCCGAGACAAGCTTGGTATGGCAGAAAATGTGTCCCTCACTGAGAGGGAATAGCAGCATCAGAAGACATTCTCCAATTAGAGGCCTTAAGTGGCCACCCTGAAGCTAGCCAGGGAGATTTAGAGAATCAACCAGTCTTGTGAGGTATTGAAAAAATCCAGGGGAACGTACAACCTCTGTGAGTCAAACCAAAATTCAAGATGAATGAGATGCTATATGATCTTGTGAGTTAAGCCAAGGAAAAGGTAGAAGCCTTGTAAAGACAAAAGTCAAGATGTAAGTCTAATGAAAAATTCAGGGGGAACATACAACCTATGTAAGCATAGACAGTCTAGTGCAAAAGTCAGGGGGAACGTACAATCTTTGTGAGCATAGATAGACTAATGAAAAAGTCAGGGGGAACACACAACCTTTGTGAGCCTAGTCAATTCTTGTGATATTTGTGTGTCAAAGAAAAAGTCAAGACAAGTCTTGTGAGCTTTGTGTGTCAAAGCAAAAGTCAAGACAAGGAAATGTAAAAAGTTCTCCTAGGTCTTCATGATGACCTATGAGCATTCCTTAGGGATTAGCCACCCCTAAGTGAAATAACTCTAGCAGTTGACCATGGTTAAGGAGAACTAGATGATCACATTCCATGATCCTTATCTACATAGGGTTACAAAACATTTTGTGATATATTGATCCTGTGTGGATGTCAACAAGTAAATGATCATGTGCAATGACTAGAAAGAACTGTGTGGATGTGGATGCTTGAAGAATACCCTCTTTGTTGAGAGGGAGTGTTAATTTTGAGCAGCCGCAGAGGATATTCTTTTTCCAAGTAGCCCTCCAAGCTTCCCTCCTCAAGTTGCCCTCTTCCAAGCAGCCCTCCAAGCTACCCCCTTTCCAGGTTAGCCTAGGTCATCCCTAACCTAGTTGTCCTAACCTAAATCCTATTTTGTCCTAACCTAGGAGGTGGCCCTAACCTAAAGCTACCTAACCTAGACTTTATTCTATATAAAGAGAGGGAGACACCCTCTCTTCGCATCATTTTTCACATCAGTTTTCACAAGTTCTGAGCAGCAACTAGAAGGATCATTTTTTAATGCTGGTAACACTATTCCGGGTAGTAGCTAGTAGCAATAAGCTAGGCTATTCTGAGGCAGCAGCTAGGCTATTCTAGGCAGCAACCAGCAACTGATAACTCGTTCTGTAGAAACTATTTTACTATGTTCTAAGAGATATTATGGACAACAACAAAGAGATATTCTAGACAGCAACTGAGGCACTTTTGTAGTTGTTGACATCCTTGTTCTAGACAACAATTAAAGGTTGTTATGGACAGAAACTCAAGGGCATATTTGAGTCAACCTTAAGGGCACATTAGGGATATCAAAAGCTACTGCAAGAGCTACAGTTCAGAGGGCAGATCCAGGTAAAGGCTCAGATAAAGGTGAAGACATAGAAACAACAGTAAGAACTATTGTCTTAGTGTTATTGTCGTATCTCTCTCTTTCTAGAAGAGACTTGTAAGTTCATTGTACTTGTTTGACTAATCAATATATCACAAGAAGAATTTTGTTGGGTTTTCCTCCCCTTGAGGATTTCCCAGGATAAATACTTGTGTCTCTGTGAATGATTGTTCTTCCTATGATTCTTATGCTTCAGTTTATCTGCTAAAGTTTTAAAAGAACATTGTTGTTATCTGGCTCAAAGTGTTAACAAAAAAGAAAATATATCACCTAGTGTTGATCAGATACATCAACGAACCAATCAACTGTCTATACATCATTGTATCCACCAAGTTTGAATCTGAAGCCCTTAGCTTCTTCAGATTGGTGATCATAAGTGTAGTCGTGGACTTACAGTCCATCATTCTGAAGCTCCTCAGTATCTCGACTGCATACTTCCCCTGTCTGAGAAACATCTCACCCATCTATTTCCACACCTCCAATCCCAAGAATTAATGCATCAAACCAATGTCCTTCATCTCGAACTATGAATCCAAATCCCTCCTGCAACTGGTAATGAGCTTCTCTGTTACCGTGAGGAACAGATAGAACATATCATCAACATACAAGACTAATATAAGAGGATCCTCACCAACCTATATGAGATATAGGTTGGGATCTGCTTCACTCTTGGTAAAGCCCATGCTCCACAAGTACTCATCGATCCTAGAGTACCATACCATGGGTGCCTACTTGAGTCTGTACAACACTTTCTTCAACCTGCAAAAATGGTACTCCATCCCATGTACCTCAAATCCTTGAGGTTTCTCTATGTACACCTCCTCCTCAATCACACCATTGAGGAATGTTGTCTTCACATCCATATGATGTATCCTCCACACCATAACCGAAGCAAGAGAAATAACAACCTTGATAGAAGTATACTTGGCGACTGGAGCAATAGTCTCCTCATAGTCCACTCCCTCTTTTTGGGAGAACCCTCTCACCACATACCTCACCTTATACTTCCCAATGCTACCATCTTTAGTATGCTTGATCTTATAGATCCACTTGGAAGTCACCATAGACTTCCCTTCTAGTCTCGAGACTATGTCCCACACATCATTCTTTGTGATGGACTAATACTCCTCCATCATGGCATCCTTCCAAAGATGCTGGCATGTTGTCTCCTCAAAACTGGAAGACTCAGAACCAATGATGCTACTCATAAGGGCCACATAGCTCAAGGACCTCTTTGGAGGCCTACTCTCCCTAAAAATGCCCCTGGGGGTCGCATGCCTCTCTGTATCTCTCAAGGTATACTGAATCCATCTAGGCCTTGTGTCCCACACATCATTCTTCATGATGGACTAACCAAACATGTTGGCCTGATGGCTCCTCAAAACTGGAAGGCTCGACATCAATGATGCTACTCGTAAGGGCCACATAGCTCGAGGATCTCTTGGAGGCCTACTCTCCCTAAAAATGCCCCTGGGGTCACATTCCTCTCTGCATCTCTCAAGGTATCCTGAAGCCATCTAAGCCTCGTGTCCTCTTCACTAATGGGTTCACTGGATCCACTGATTCCACTTCATGGTCTAAAGGTTGTGTTGATATTACGGTAGTTGTGGGAGGTATTAACCTTTATGTGTAACCTTTGATGAGTCTAGAATATTCT
>JASDQU010306579.1:33040-58001 GCA_032191745.1 Picea mariana | reverse complement strand
GGTCGCATGCCTCTCTGTATCTCTCAAGGTATACTGAATCCATCTAGGCCTTGTGTCCCACACATCATTCTTCATGATGGACTAACCAAACATGTTGGCCTGATGGCTCCTCAAAACTGGAAGGCTCGACATCAATGATGCTACTCGTAAGGGCCACATAGCTCGAGGATCTCTTGGAGGCCTACTCTCCCTAAAAATGCCCCTGGGGTCACATTCCTCTCTGCATCTCTCAAGGTATCCTGAAGCCATCTAAGCCTCGTGTCCTCTTCACTAATGGGTTCACTGGATCCACTGATTCCACTTCATGGTCTAAAGGTTGTGTTGATATTACGGTAGTTGTGGGAGGTATTAACCTTTATGTGTAACCTTTGATGAGTCTAGAATATTCTAGGGAGCAAGAGAAACCCTAGAAGGTTAGGAAATAACCTTAGAAGACAACTTGGCTCAAGATAATAATTTACATTAAATTATTATCCTCCGGAAGTAGAAGTAGGCTTAGTTAGGTTACTTGGAGGACTATAAATAAGAAGGCGCTAGAGCTCATTTAACACACTCAATCTCACAACTGCATAAGGACAAGTGGTGTGCATTATTGGAGAAGAGTTGCACTTACTGCAGTGGTGACTTGGTCTTTGGTTATGGTTGGACTTTTTGCTCGATTATGGTTTGGACTTTCTTCTTGGTACACTAGCTCTAGAGAGAGATACACTACCTTGGTTGGTTATTGGTTCTAGGGTTTGCTTTCAGAATTATTCTATCTTTCAAGGTTAAGGTGCTTGGGGGTGGCCTTTGTGCCTATGGTTGGGTGACAATATTGAGATATTGTCTACGGTGAAATGAGCACATCTCTTTTATTCTGACAGGTTATGGGCCCACGCTATCTTTGTGCATTCTAACCACTCGAAGGTAGATTGGGAGGATTTGCACAGTTGCAGTTGCAGTATAAGTTTTGTTGCAGCAACGAAACTCTAACCCTCATGTTGAAGCACATTAAGTGAAGTGCTTGACCTAATTCATGGATAACCTGATGCACCCTAACCTAGTGCACCTCATGGTACTCTCAACAAGCCAAGATGTCAAGTTTGGAATTTTGGTCAAAGTCAATGTTTGACCAAGTCAAAATCTAAGGTTGACCAGTCACAAAAAGTCAAAAGACAGAAGATGTAGCATGAAGAAAGTGTATGTTATGCCCAAGAGAGATCTACTGAAAGGAACATTATGAGGTTTACCAATCCTTTAGCAGCTAAACCTCTGGTCCAGGAAAGTCATTCTAAGGTTTACCATCACAGTTGGGTAACAAAGGTATCTACCTATACATGTTCTTTTAATTTGTATCATTAGCATGAATTTGTTTGCAGGAAATGTACAAGGGATATTATTGTCCAAAGCAGTGATCTTGGATTTAGTGCATTTAGAAGATCAACACACTCTCCAGGTTTGACTTGATATGTCTCTAACCGTTATGGAATTATAAGTTGACTTTAGTCAGGATCTTATAAGGTTGAGATCTTATTCGCTAACTCGGTTTTCTGTCAAGAAATCATATTGTTTTGAGGGACATGTCGGAAAGGATACTTGTCTCAGAAGAAAAGAAATTCAAGTGGAACAATAGCAAGACTCCAGGTTTTCATATCAAGTTTGACATCTTTATTATTGTCACTTAAGTAAGCATTGATAAGTACTTAGTAGCTTATACTACTCAATGTACTTATTTGCAAGCATGAACTAACACCTACTCTAGGAGATATTTCTTGTTCTCAAACAAGATCATCTTAGTAATGCTACCAAGAAACTATCCTTCATATGAAATATGTTGTATCCGAAACATTGTTGTTCTTATTGTCTCAAGCAGGTTATATCATGAAGGCTATCATGAAGATGTCTTTCCAAGCTTGTATCAATTTCCTCTATCCTTGTCCTTATTATTGTTTTGGTTTCTTATCGTAAACATATTGTCTCGGATATTTCTTTTGCTTCTTTTCTTGTTCCGGGCATGTACCTTTATGAAATGTGTTGACAAGCCTTTGATGAAAAATCTTTGCAGAAGCTGTCATAGAAGAAGTTTATAAGGATGACACAATGCTTGCAACAACTACCAAATGGGCATCAATTATAACAGATAGAAACAAACTTAAAGAGACTCAGAGGGCAACGGACTCGGAGGGAGTCATACTTGGAGGAAGTCGGTAATCAAAAGGAAACCAGAACATGCTTGTGATAATAATAATAATAATAATATATTTTTAAGGTCACGACCAAGCCAGACACCAACTTGGTGTATGAGACCACCTTTTTTGTGGGACAAGGGACCCCCTCTGCCCAACGATTTGACTGGTAAAGTCTACAGAGGTATACATACCCTACCCCCTCTAGATTTGAACTTGTGACCTCTTAGGAGGAAACACTTGTGATACTTTGCAGAAAGCAAAGAGAGATGTAGCAGACAAAAGAATGGACTCTCTCAGATGGAGGGAGTTGGTTGCAAAATTCCAAAAGAAGTGAATACATATTTCTCATTCATATCAAGTCGGGATTAGGAGGGAGCTAATCCCCAATGATGTGATCCATTGAAGAATATGTGAAGACTATGAAGTATTTGTCCAAGTTCTTCATTGGAAGTAGTAGCCATGATAAGAAACACATGTTCATCTTGACTCTTCAAGAAGTCTTCTTCAAAGAGAATCCTTGAATATCCTTGGTTTTCCATCTACATTTATGTTCCTATGACGAAAGGAAGAAGTCAGAACCTTCAACAAAAAAGGGCATGGAATCTATAGAGTATTCCATGGAATCCAACGTTAAAGAAGAACATGAGGAAGAACATGAACATTCCAAAGAAAAAGCCAGAACAACCAAATTGAACCAATTATTATATCGAAAATCATAAGACTACCAGCATGATTTGAACCCACTAGAAGCAGTCAAGCAGAAGGAATGGAAGGAAGTTGTGATGAAGAACGATGTATATGAAAAATTGTGAAAAAGACTTATAAATGGAAGCGTTGTTAGATACAAGGTGAGATTTGGGGCTAGAGGGTTCTCCTAGAAGGAGGGAGAAAAATATGATGATAGCATGTTCCAGTAACCAGATATACCTCTACCTGAGCCATTATATCTCTTGCAGTATCCATGGGTTGTAGTTTACATCAAATGGATGGAAAGGTTGTTTCTTCTCAACAGAGTAATTGAAGAAGAAGCATATGTAGAGCAACCTCAAGGTTTTGTGGTATACCAAAAAAAGATTCATGTATGCAGATGGAAGAAGACCTTGTATGGATTCAAGCAACTTGGTGCAGAGCCTCTCATGTACAACAACAGAAGAGTGGTGAAAACTTCCTATGACAGAGGAAGTATATCGAAATGGTTCTTCAGAAGTTCGGGATAATGGATTGCAAATCCATGGAAAATGCCCATGATGACAGATCTGAATAAGTTGAGAGACTCTGATCCAATAGACCCGTCCCTATATCAACAATTGAATGGATCATCAATATATTTGGAGAATATTCAACTGGATATTTTATTCGCTGTGAAAATAGTTCCATGTGGAACCTATCTAAGAGAATTGAATAATTGCAAAGCATGCCTTGAAATATCTTTGTGGGATGTTTGAATTATGATATACAACTGCATGGATTTATCGATTCAGATTGCGCAGGGAGTGCATATGATAGAATAAGTGCTTCTTGGATATGTTTCAATTTGAGCTTTGTCACGATATCATGGGCTAGCAAGAAACAAAATTTTGTTGCACTCAATAGTGTAGAAGAAGAATATATTGCAGCTTGTGATGCTTGTATGGAAGCAGTGTGGCTCCATAAGCCAGTTTCTGGACTATTTGATTAGGTGTTGAATTCAACTGTGATATATTGTGATAACCATAGTTGTGTGAAGATCTCAGAGAACCTGGTGTTCCATGACATGTCGAAGCACATTAAGATCAAGTATTGTTTTCTCTATGATAAAGTCCAGAGGGGAGAAGTGAAACTCTAGTGAAACTCAAGGTATCCTGAAGCCATCTAGGCCTCATGTCTCACACATCATTCTTCATGATGGACTAATACTCCTCCATCATGGCATCCTTCCAAACTTGTTGTCTTGATGTCTCCTCAAAACTGGAAGGCTCATAATCAATGGTGCTACTCGTAAGGGCCACATATCTTGTGGACCTCTATGGAGGCCTACTCTCCTTGAAAAATGCCCCTAGAGGTCGCATGCCTCTCTTCATCTCTCAAGGCATCCCGAAGCCATCTAGGCCACTTTTCCTTGTCACTAAGGGGTCCACTCGATCCATTGACTCCTCCTCATGGTCTAAAGGTTGTGTTGATATTATGGTAGCTACAGGAGGTATTAACCTCTAAGTGTAACCTTTGATGAGTCTAGAATATTTCGGGGAGCAAAAGAAACCCTAGAAGGTTAGGAAATAACCTTAGAAGACAAGTCGTCTCAAGATAATAATTTACATTAAATTATTATCCTCCAGAAGTAGAAGTCGGACCAGTTAGGTAAGTTGGAGGACTATAAACAAGAAGGTGCTAGAGCTCATTTGACACACTGACTCTCACAACTGCATAAGGACAAGTGGTGCGCATGATTGGAGGAGAGATGCAACTGCTATAGTGGTGACTTGGTCTTTTGTTATGGCTGGAATTTCTTCTCGGTTATGGTTTGGACTGTCTTCTTAGTACACTAGCTCTAGAGAGAGGTACACTACCTTGGTTGGCTAATGGTTCTAGGGTTTGCTTCCAGAATTATTCTATCTGCCAAGGTTAAGGTGCTCGGGGGTGGCCTTTGTGCCTATGGTTGGGTGACAATATTGAGATATTGTCTACGATGAAACAAGCACATCTCTTTTATTCTAACAAGTTGAACCCCTATTCTAGATGGACATGTACTGTCTTCATCCTTGGGAAACTCCTGCTCTTGACCATCACCTAAAAGTAGCTCTATCTCCCAGACTGGAAGTGGCTCAGCCTCCCACACTGGATCCACTACCATAGCTTCTCCCTCTGACACAAAAGCAATTCCCGTAGTATGAATTGGACCCTTCTTGGAAGACACCCTACTTCTAGAAGCCTTCCCCTTCTGAGCATCCTGCATGGCCATCTCAACCCATGACACCTTCTTGACAATCTTGGAAGACTCCTCTCTCCCATCTAAATTTGAAGGTTCAATCCCTCTGAGTTGTTCAACCTTTAGAGCTACCTGCTCCTTGTCCTCTTCCACTTTGTTGTTGCTTGTCATTGCTCATATAGGCTAGCCCCTTAGCCTATACATGTTGCTCTCTCTAACTCCTAGCATATTTTATTTGTTTGAGCTAGGTCTTTTGGGCATGATCAACACCTGTTCATCTTGGAATAATACCTGATAGCCCTTCTTCTCAATCATTGATACTAAGAGCACACTCCTCCTAAGTTATAGCACCCATAACACATTCGTCACTCTCAACACACCTCTCGACTCCATCTGAAATGGTACTGTTCCAAATCCATACACTGCACGCTTGGTCCCCATACCAAGTTCCACATACATATCTGAGTCAGACCCTGTGAAGCTCTCAAACAACTCCTGTGCTCATGTTATATGACATGTGGCTCCATTATACACCAACCAAGTCCCACTACCGAAAACTCTACTAGAAAGGGCAGAGACTAATAAGAACTCCCTCTAAAGCATGTCTACAACCTCATCCACCTCAGCTGATGATTCTTTTTTCTTCCCTTTCCCTCTTTTTCATTGTGGACACTATGAATCATAGTGGCATATCTTATGACAAGTAAAACACTTGACCTTTCTAAGGTCCTTCTTCTTCCACTGCTCTGGAGATTCCTCTCTCCCTGGAGAACCATTTCCTCTACCCTTCCTAGCTTGACCAACTAGGGCATGGTTCTCATCATCGTTACCTTTATATTTTTCATTCCTAGACTCTATTAAAGCCTCCTCTTGGATGTAATCGATCCACGGTCTATCAAATGGTGGAAACTTCTCTCATGCACAAATCCCCTACACAAATGGTTCCCAAGTCCTAGGAAAACCATTCAATGTCACATTCACTAACTTTGTGTCATCAACTACCTCACCAATAGCTACAAGTTGATCATGAATCTGAGTGATCCTCATGAGGTAGATAGCAACTGTGTCTGATTTGGACATCTTCTCGGCGAGGTTCTGTAGTCTTCTCTTCCTCTGGCCCAGCGGACCCCGAATTTTCCTTGATCAATAGTTCTTTTTCTTCTACACTGTAGAACCCTTCATCCTGTGCTAGTGGTTCGTGGCTCTACTCAAACAGGTTTACCAAAGGAACCTCTATGAACGTCCTCCAACTACACGTATGTCCAACCTATGTGTCGTTGTCTCTATCTATGTTCTTGAACATTAGCTTTTCAATCTGACCAACTATTGTATCTTCAAGATGTTCTTCTCATGCAATAGAATCTTGAGCTTCAACTTCAAAAAGTGTAAAAATTTTCCTCTAGGTCCTTTAACTAAATATCTCTCTGCTTGGCTATATGACTCTACTCTGTCAATACCAAACTTGGTGATGTACCCTCTAATTGTGCTATCAAACCAATGATCTACTGCTCTTGATATGGCGTTACCAACTCTCTTGACCTTCTTGATCAGTGTCAATGTCCAAATCATAAGCAGTCTAGATTTGATCTCAAACTGGGTATTTTCTAATCTAGATATCCACTCATATAGCTCCTTATGAATTCCTCCAAAGAAAATCTAATGTATATCAGTAAAGATATACCTTCCCAACCAATCCTCTGTACTAAGATTAGGGTTCTTTTTCTTGGCTTCAGTGAAGTTCTTCTCTTGTTCTTCTATCCACTTTTGGATCTCTGTCTTTGACATGAACCACCTTGAAATTCCCTCAAAAAGATCTTGGTCCCGGTAACGGAACCATTTGTTGGCATAGGGGCAGACCCAGGGTTCAACTCTAACAGCACACCAACAAGTCCTAACTATTGGCCCTTTCGACAACACCTGGGAAGTAGATGCAGTCTCACCCGAAGTATAAATAGGGGGTTGCAGGACACAGGTGTCTACAACCAGAGGAAATGCAGTGGATCCAAAGAACAACACACATAGATATTAGTTATTCTTACCAAGCATAAACCTACTTCACGCAGTTATATCTCAGATCTAACACAATAATGCAATAATAGAAAAACATAAGAAAAGAACACAACATGAATCAAACAAAACAACAAGATATATGTGGTTCACCCTCTCCCTAGGGCTACATCCACAGAACTGTGTTTCTTGATATTATATGAAAACATACAGTTCTATCTGCGCTCTTAGCTTGTAGATCTCTCTCTCTTTCTCTTCTTCTCTCCCCTCCCTGCCCACCCATCTCCAGGGTTGATCTTTGCACCTAGCTGAAGATCTTAAAATACCAAAGTGCTCTCACTCAACACTTCTCTCTCACACAATAACACTCCCTCGATATCACAACACAACTCTAGCCAACAACGAACTCAGACCAACCTTCAACCAACCCATCCCAGGTCCTCTAGACCTTTATTTATACATTACAATGACTCTCGGACAACCTTAGGTCGAGACCTAGGTGTCAAAACCCTAAAATACCAAAACCCTAGGTGTCTAAAACCCTAGGTCAACTTGACCCGCATTTTCTAGGCTTCACGAGCTTGTCTTTCCTTATTTCCTGCGAGGTGCTCCAAAGCATCCATTGGTGGATTTTTCCACTTGTTGAGTTGTCCATGATCCATCTTGCTTGTTGATCTGTTCTCCTCGATCTTCTCATCCAACGAATTGTTTTCCCTTACTTCGCTCCTTCTTTTCTGCTTATTTGACCACTTCGACCCATTCTCAGTCAATGTGTCTTCCGCTTAGTTCGCACTTCATCTTTTATTTTCCTTTTCTTTCACTTTCTTTCTTAATTCATACCTAAGGGCCAACATTTCTCCATCATTGTTGAACGTTGGCATAGCTTCAACCCACTTGGTGAAATAGTCTACTGCTACGATGATGTAACGATGCCCCCAAGCTGAAGCCGGGTGACATGTAGTAAAGTCAATCCCCCACTTAGTGAAAGGACCAACAATAATGACAGGAAACATAGGAGAGAAGATCTGGGACATGTGGCACTTCTTGACTGCTTCCACACAATACTTGATTAATGAGGGCTAGAAGTAACCTGCACGTAGAATATTTTGGGTTATTTCCAACCCAGAAAAATGACCGCCACATGCTCCAGTGTGAAAGTCATTCAAAATGATCTCTGCCTCTTCATGGATAAGACATCGCCGAAGAATGAAATCTACGCCTTGACGATACAAAGTGTCATCGAGTATAAGATAGTTTTGCACCTGATGTCGAACTCGTCGATGCTCATCTCAGGAAGCAGAAGCAGGGAACTTCAAAGTATGGAGATACACAAGTATATCTCCATACTAGGGGTCCAAATATGCAATTAGAAAGATATCTCCATGAATAGGCAACTCTTCAGGCATGATTTCACTAGACTCGACTGGATGTTCCGAAATGAGTTCAGCAAATACCAATGACTTTTTGGATTTCACCGAAACAAAATCCAAGTCAAATTCATGTAAGATGACTATCCATATACTAATCTTTCTACCAATGACCCGTCATGTTAACACATATTGGAAGAGGGTTGACAACGACAATGAAACTGGTCTTGCAAAGTAAAATGTAGTGACAGAACCGTTGGACAACATGAACGGATGCCAAAGCAAGTTTCTCAACGTGAGAATAGTTGAGTTCCAGTCCAACCAGGCCTTGGCTAAGGTAATATATAACATGCTCTTCGAGCATATCATCTTATTGAACCAAGACCATGTTGATGGTTGACTCCATAGCAGCCAAATACAACAATAAATATCTGATATAATCAGGAGGCTGGAGTAGAGGGGCAGAGGTTAGGGAGCATTTTAACGCTTCAAAGAAGCATTGAGAAACTTCATCCCAACAAAATGGGACCCCTTTTTTCAAAAGACGCATAAACCCTTTATTGATCTCGGCATAATTCAAGACAAAATGCTAAAGAAAATACACTTTCCTCTGCAAGCTCTAAAGTTGGGGTATCGTGCACGAGGGAAGTAATTGAATGATTACATCAACCTTGAGAGGATCAACCATGATCCCTGTTGTCGATACAATAAAACCTAAAAGATGACCTGACATCATGCAGAAACTACACTTGTTAGGATTCAAGTGAATCCGATAGTAGCGACATCTCTTAAATATTAGTCAAAGATGGGTGGGATGATCATATCTCTTGCGAGAATGTGATGCTACATCATCAAGATACACCTCGACTATGTGTTTGAGGTCGTGAAGAGAACGACATGGCCCACTGAAAGGTGGCTCCAACATTCTTCATGCCAAAAGTCATCTTACGATACACGATGGTACCCCAAGGACAAATAAAATTCATTTTATGTTGGTCCTCGGGTTTTATTTGAATCTGATTGATCTCGAGAAACCGTCCATGAACGAAAATACCTCACAGCCTGTGCCTGATAGATAAATGGGGTAGGGAAATTTTCTTTATGAAAGGCTTTAATTAAATCACGGAAGTCCATACACACGTGAATCATGCCCTGTTTCGTGCAAATAGTGCCTGGAATTTCCTTGTAAAACCAAGAAAATACGTCACGAAAATCTTTGAATAACTCGGTGTAAGTTTGAATCTCTTCAGGGGAGAAATCCGCTCCGATGAAAACATTCTCCACAATGCCAAGGGTTTTTGAGATATCAATTGGAATTTTTTTAGCAATGCTTGCCATGTTACAATCGGCATAAACTCCGTGCGTGGCCAGAGGATTGATAGGACAAGGATTATCTCCATTCATGGTAAAAAAAAAAATCTTCCACCTCTATTCTCCTTAATTCGAGAAGGAAGTAAGATCTATGATGTAGATCATCCCAAGGTCTGTCGGGACCAGTCATTTCCTCGAGAATCACCTCGTCAGAGGGAAAGACCAAGTCTAAAGGATCTTAAGTGGCAAGAGAATCTTGATCCCAGGTAGGCTCGATAATTACATCTAACTCATGTGTGGGAGTCAGATCGGGATTGGCTGAAATCTGCTAGACAATGATGTACGCAACCTTAGTCGTAGATAAGGGCATGGCCATGCCGCAATGCTCTATCCCTTCCATTGAAGTCGATGGGGAAGGTAAAGTCCACGGATCGTTAAAGTAACTCGTTTGAAATGACGATACTTTCAAAATTGCAACCCTCGGTTGGTCGGGAAAAACTGATATAAGACTTACATCGCTAGAAGTCAGAGGGTAATCAAAAGTTCCCATCAACGACGAAAACAAACCGAAACCTAAGTTGACAGTGCCATGCTACAGATTATCAATCATTGGGACCATGGAGGCCCCTGATGAAGGGTCAAGATGAAAGAAAGAGAAATGGACAATGGTCACAATCTGGTCCTCATGCAAAAAACACAAGACCCGAAAAACCATAGCAACCACCGCTTGCATCGCATAAGTCCAACTCCTTCCTAACAACAAGTTGTATTCAAGAGGCACATCGACCACTTCAACTTCAACACACACAATTTTACCTCCCAACTGCATGGGGAAGGAAGTGATAAATCCATGTGGTCTAAACGACCGACCGTCAAATGCCATAAGCAACGTAGACAACATAGACAACTCAGGCTACCCAATGGCCTTATAACATACCAACGGCCTCATGCAAGTCGAGGCACCCTCATCAACCACTGTGCGGAAAATGTTTCGCGTAAAATATTTTGTAATGTAAGCCACTACTATCTGAAAAGAAACGTGGTGAGGAAGACAAGGTTTTAAGTCAATTGGATAAAAAATGATTGCTCCTAGGTTACAAGTCTTTGTCTCTCTCAAGGTAGACAACATAGCTTTTCTCTGCGAGGGGCAACTCTGGAGGACTTCCAAAGTGGACATCGCACAAGGGGTCTATGCCAGATCCTCTACAATGAAATATTTCTAGGTAGCCCTCACGTTTAGATTATGAGAATCCTTCTTAAACGCACCTTTAGTTCGGTGGGTTAGTGGCTTCCTTTCCCTTCTCGACAGATTTTGGCATTCTGTAGTCTCGGGCCCTGGTCGCTAAATGAGCCTCGACATTCATCATGTAAATACTTGTGGCCAGGTTGTTATTGTTAGGCGCGGGGGATCCTTGACTGCCCTCTGTCGCGCTCGTGGATTTTGAAGCCTAAATCATGTTTTTCCCTTGTGGAAAAGGGTTTGACAGCACAACGGGATGTTGTTGCACTAATATCATCTGAGCTTCAGCAAGTCGAGGGCATAGGTGAGTCCAGTGGTCTTCCGTGCAAAGATTACACAGATACTTCAACTTCTTCTTCTCTGTTTTTCCCCCGCTGGCATTATTGGTAGCCTTTTTATCCCCTTTACCATTATTATTTCGTTGTTTCTTCTTTCCCTTGGTCTACTGGTTGGACTTGGGATTCATCAACTACACACTGTGTACATCGGACATCTGGGTAGGGGGAACAACTGAACTTGGAGTTTGGCTGGCCACAGTCTATTGTAATGACAAGTGTTGCAACTGATTCGACAATAGGTCTGTGGAATTGCTTTGTGTTGAGCCCACAATGTCTTGGGCATGAGTTCCATACTTTTTCTTGGCCTTATCGATAGTAGACTGTGACTCATTTGGAAATATCTCTTAGAGAATGCCAAACTGAGAGTAGATCAGTTCAAGCTGTTGGGCTCTCATAATCGCCTCCTCCTCTAAAAACACTTTGGAAATCGCTACTTCCTTGGATATGCAGGGCACCAAAGACTTCAAGAACCACTCGAGTAAGAAAGCAGGAGGGACCTTGACCTTAATTAATATCTTTCTACGCTGCCATTCTCAAATATGATCAGAGATGTGGTCGGCCTTCATTTGCTCAAAGCTGGCCAACAATTCGGTGCCAGCATTGTATCTCACAGGTAACTGTAAATGGTTCAAGAATACCATTTCCAAGTCGTTGAAGTAAGAGTACCTTGAGACATTGAGCTCAATATACCACTTCACAACACTCACTATAAGAGTGCATTGAAAAAGGCGCAACTAGATAGAGTCATCCTTCAGCGAGTTTGATGAGAACCATAAATGAAAATTTGTCACATGATCACATGGATCTTCGCTGGGATTTCCCTCAAACTTTGAAATATCTTAAGGCAACTTAGTCGGCATGGGGGGGCAACATGGATCATCAAAAATCGAGTCTTTCAGTAATCTCGAAAAGTTTTGCAAATGTAGTGTTTCCAAAAATGGTAGTTTCGGTTATGAACTATTTACAGGAAAAGAGGGTCCTAGATTTTGACGGGCACCAGTTTGATAGGAAAAGTTGGACTGTTGGCTAGGGTTCTAGTAGAAACCGTGGCCTTGACCAACATAGGGAACTGCGTCTGTTGGGGTGTTATCGTCTGACTCTCAAAATTGAACGACATAGCTTGTGCAGGGATTGCTCCCTGCATTGTGTTCCAAGGACCTTGGAAGGGGATGCCCCCAGCCGATACGACGGGCATGGGTATGGAGCCTTGCCTGGGGTTCCATTGAGTATGTAAGGGGTTTCCCCCGACCGACATCGCTTGCAAGGGAACTGATCCCTGCCAAGGATTCCAAAGACCCTGTGTGGAGAAAACTCCAATCGTCACTCCTTTTGAAGGAATAATACCTTGCACCAGGTTCTGTTGACCAAAGCTGGGTTTTCCCCTAGTTGAAACAGTGGCCAAAGAAAAATAATGGTTCCCAAATGCACCGAACAAAAAGACTGACATAGATCCCACCGACGTTGTATAATATGAAGGTCCTAAACTGCCTCCACTAAACAAGCTATAATTAGCGTTTGGCTCGATTGGCTACGGAAAAGAGCCACCGAGCGAAGGGGACAGAGGAGGTATATGACCCCCACCATAAGGGATAGCATTAAACAATATAGTAGTGCCCCCAGTTAACCCTTGCATGGGATTGTTCAAGCTCCCTTACCCCAGATCCATGGTCTGTAAGGTAGAATAAGTAAGAAATGAGTTTGTATCAAAGTCGTGCATCCCATACAAGAAGGGAGGGCGCATCTCACTCCGAGTAAACAAAACAGTGGTCGAAGTCGATAAAGGTATCGAACCGTTGCCCGAAGTTGAGGGAGTCGAGACCACTATGGTCCTGACTAGGGAAGGTGGGAGAAGAGGTAAGATGCCCCCTGAAGTAGTAGCCGTAAAGGGAGTATGAGGACTCCCGGACAAAGTAGCAGCATTTTATTCCATTGTCACTCGTAGGACTAGATGATGCTCAGAATATGTCACCTTAGGAGGGACAATCTGAATCAAAATCGACACCCACAAGTTAGTAATCAGAGGGTTAGTTGGCTTGAGACCTTCTTCCTCAAGGTCAGAAATGGTAGGTTCCTCTGGAGTTGGAAAGTCTCCTCGCGGAGCAGGCTTGGGCACAGTTTCATGTGGGTCAGCCGCTTCAAACGACCCTTCTTGATCAATTCTTCGCCTTAATGATGGCGAAGGTGGCTCCAAAATAACCGGCGACAGGCCCTAAAGCCTTCGCGATCGGTGGAGATGTTGGTATTCGAATTTGTGAAATGATCAAATGAAAAAGTAAGGCTTGACTAGCGTAGAACACAAATCACACACTAAAAATATTCCTAAAGATAAATCAAGCAGTCGACTATCTAGTGAGAAGGATGGTTATGCCAATAGACACTAGAGAAACTTACCGGTGCAAGTGAATCTCGAACACGGAAGCACCCTCCGGGTATATTCTGCAGAGTGCGATCCGACATCTGTCCTAGGTACCACGGTATACCCTTGCATTCAGTTGTGTAAGTCCATAAAATATGGGCAACTAGGTTTCCATGTTGCAGTCAGTTACCAGGCGGGTCCAATTGACAGTCGGGGAGATCATAATGACCAGGATAAAAAGTTCGAAGCCCTGAAAGGGTATCGAAAGAAAATGGTCTGGAAGACAACTGACGATCTTGAATGGATTTGAGGTCCATGAAGCTCCATAGGAAAATGAAATCGATGTTGTTCCCAAGAAATACCCTCAATATACAATCCCCACTACGTTCAGTTCAACTTTGGAGGGGTTATCTCCTCTGCCTTTCCTCACGCGACCTCGTGTTTATCCCATGTGTTAGAGGGGGGTCCCGGCTAACTCTTATGACACTAGAATTAAATTACACCCTAAATTAGACTTCAATTTTTGCTTTAAAGTGGCATTGAAGAGTTTTTTCTTTGCATCTAATTCAAGGCCCTAAAACCCTAAACTAGTTTGTGAACCCTACAAACAGAAAAGTCTTATGTATTTTAGATTAGGCATTATTTTTAAGGCTTGATTTACACAAAAGGTATGGTAGTGAAACTGTCATGTTATAAAGAGATGAATAAGGAAGAGAACTTTAAATTACTTGAAAGAAAAATTACTTCGAAATTAAAAGCAAAGCTTGTAACCAACTCTTTGTAAATTCAACTTTTCTAATTGATATTTCAAGATCTTGTAAATGAAGAAATCCTAAAAACTTTCTTTCGCTTGACTACAAACTACTTATGTGTTAGGAAATTGAAAAGAACTTGGAAATGAAGACTCTTTTTCTTTTTGCAAATAGAAACCTTGACTACTTTACCAAACTGAATGCAAGAAAATAAATTCTCTTTTTATTTTTCGAACTGCTTTAACAAGAAAGAATTGAAGTAAACCTTTTTTTTTGTTTTTTCAAAGAAAGAAAACATGGTCAAAGATAAAACTGAAAACAAGACTGATAAATAATTGACAGCTTGCTCAAAACCTGTTAGGGAAAACACAAGAAGACTAAGAAAACAAGTAAACTGGAACTTATACCCAATCTATGGCCACAGACAGAGACTCTAGTTGATTGAAGAAAGCCCTGAGAAGTCTGAACTTCTATCAGGAAAGAGGAAAACTCCCTCTTTATTAAAAAGACTTTCATGAAATAGAGACATGGGTTGTTGCATCAACAACCTGGGTATGTACACAGGTTGTCCCTTAACAGGGCATGTATGTATGCAGGTTGACCCTTAACAGGGCGCGTACACCTTTGAGTCTTTTCAAAAATAAAAAAAGACAAGGAAGACTTACAGGGCAGGGAAAGGTGGTATGCACCTTGCAGGTGACCAAAACCCCTTGACGAACTCAGTAAACTTGACTGAAACTCGAAAGGGAAAAAAAAAACAATCAATCAACCCAAAACCCCCTAAAAAACCCTAGAGAGATCCCCAGTATAGTCGCCAGTTCTGCTAGCGGGAAAACCCCCCCTTTAACTATATCCAGGTTTAAGATATAGACAGAGTGAATGACTATCTAAAAGCCAATCTAGTTTGTACTCTATCCCAAACATACAAAAACAAATGAAAAGAAATAAATAAGAGAGAAGATCGGTAACTGTACCATTTATCCCACTTCTGGTGATGATATCCTCAAGCTCTGTAGTTCCAAAGACTGCAAGTTTCCTCCCAAGGCTGACATGCATCCAAAACTAGGAAAACAAGGACTACAAGCATGTTACTTATATTCATAAATTCGGGTTAGATATCAAATTCTATGTATAAATCAAATAAAACACACAAAACATCATCATTTGGGACAAGGAAAAAATATTCTTTTATTCATCAAACAAAGACTGAAACTTACAATCTGTGTCGGCCACCGTTCCGCGAACCTGGTCTGGGCTCCTCTTTACAATGCTCCAAGTGCACCTTCAATAGGCCTCTTCTCTCAATCTTTTGATCACCTCAAGGGAAGGGAATGGATTGAATGGAAGAAGAAGGGGCTAAAGAGGGAATGTTGAGGCAATATCTCATAAAAGGTAGCAAAAGCTTGGGCAAGGAAAGGAAGTGAAATTGGGCAAAGTTTCACTGTACTTATGCTTCTCTTTGAATTGAGACCCCAAAACCTCCTTTTATATGACAAAATGATGGTTATTCGGTTGGGGGATGGGCAATAGCAGGTGAATTGGTTGGGAAACCTCCAATAGCCCATGAATTTCACCGAATTCCTCACAATTTTTTAATTTTTGCAACTTTTGCAAGCATACGCAGGTTGTTTAGTGTGTAGCATGTGTATGTATTTGGGTTGTCTAGCATGCAGCAAGCGTATGTACGCAGGCTGAAATGGTGCAAGGTGCATACATGATCTAAAAAATGGTTTTTTAAGTAGATCTTCTCAACAATGATTTGGAAAATTATGCAAGTAAGAGGGCCAATGCCATGTATGCATGATTAGGGCATTTTAAGAAATGCGACATAAAATCATAGGTGAGACATCAGGTAATGTGTTGAACATGAAGAACGGGGGAAGACAAAAAGAAAGAGGAAAGGGCTTAGGGAAGCACAGAAATTCTAGGAAGGGAAGATCCAAATCTAGACTCAGAAATATAGAGTGTTGGAATTGTGGGAAGAAATGACATCCGAAGAAATACTGCAGAGCTCCAAAGAGACAAAGAGATGGACATTAGGAGAAAAATTAGGAAGAAAATGTAACATGTGATTTGTTACAAGATTCTTTGATTCTTTCTGTAGATAATATTTATGAGTCTTGGGTAGTAGATTCAGGGGCTTCATTTCATGCCACACCCCATAGGAAACACTTTCTAGATTATTTTCAAGGTGATTTTGGACAGGTTCATTTGGGTGATGATGCACCATGAAAAATTGTTTGAATGGGAAAGGTAAAAATAAAGAAATGCAATGGAAATCAATGGTTGTTCAAAGAGGTAAAACATGTTTCAGATATAAGGAAAAAACTAATTTCAACAAGGTAGTTGGCAAGTGAAGGTTGTATATCCATATTTACAAATAAGGTGTGGAAGGTCACCAAAGGATCATTGGTGATAGAAAAAGGAGAGAAAGTAGGTACATTCTATTTATGTATTGGTAATACTGACTCTTCTATCTTTTTAGCTTCTACAGGAGTGGATACAACACTGTGGCATCATAAGCTTGGACACATGAGTGAGAAGGGGATGCAGATACTTCACAAAATAAATTTGTTGCCAGATCTTAAACAAATTGATTTGGATTTCTGTGACCATTGTGTTTATGGAAAATAGAAGAGAGTCAGATTTATCAGAGTCGGAAAATAAAAGAAGAGTGAAATGTTAGAGATTGTGCATATAGATGTATGGGTACCAACTTAGGTATAATCTCTTGGAGGCTCTCGTTATTATGTTACTTTTATTGATGATGCAACTAGAAAAACTTGGGTTTATTGCATTCGACAAAAATATGATGTTTTTGATCTTTTTAAGAAATGGAAAGCTTTGGTTGAGAATGAGATAGAAAAAAGGTTGAAGTGTCTCAGATAAAAAAATGGAGGTGAATATTGAAGCAAGGAGTTTGATGATTATTGTTCATACCATGGGATTCATAGAAAGAAGACAGTTCTAGGAACACCACAAGAAAATGGTGTGTCAGAAAGGATGAACATGACAATCTTGGAGTGTGCAAGGAGTATGAGATTGCATGTTGGTTTTCCCTTACAGTTCTAGGAAGATGTTGTAGATATTTTTGTTTACTTAATAAACAGAGGACCTTCAAGCTCTTTGGATGGTAGAATTCTAGAGGAGGCATGGACAGGTAAAAAGGTAAACTATTTTTTTTTAATACTTTCGGTTGTAAAACATTTGTCCATATTGATAAAGAAAATAGAAAAAATCTTGAGGAAAAATCCAAGAAGTGTACCTATATGGGATACGGTGTTAATGATTTTGATTATCACTTATGGGATTATGAAAATCACAAAATCATTAGAAGTAGAGATGTCATATTCAATGAGAAGGTCATGTACAAAGATCAATTGCAGGGAAAGATACAAGAAAAAGAAAAAACAGAATACACAGTGTTTGATGAGATCATTGAAAAAGAAATTCCAAAGGAACTGGAAAATCAAAATGTACAACAACAGGAGTAACATGTACCTCAAACTCCTGCAAGTGTTGTTAGAAGATCTACCAGGTTAAGTAAACCCCCTGAATGATACTCTCCTTCATTGTATTATTTATTGTTGACTGATTCTGGTGAACCAGATTGTTATGAAGAGTCATTGCAAGTAGACACCAAAAAGAAGTGGGAGCAAGGAATGAAAGAGGAAATAGATTCCCTGGTAAATAACCAGACTTGGGATTTGGTTCAGTTTCATGTAGGAAAAAGAGCATTGCAAAATAACTGGGTTTACAAGTTGAAGGAAGAAGATGGAGGAAAAAAGTGGTATAAGGATAGACTTGTTGTAAAGGGGTTTGCACAAAAGAAAGGCATAGATTTTGATGAAATATTTTCTCATGTTGTTAAAATGACTTCAATTAGGACTATTTTAGGTCTTGTGGTAGTAGAAGATTTTCATCTTGAACAATTATATGTAAAAACAACTTTTCTCCATGGGGACTTGGAGGAAGAGATTTATATGCAACNGTCTAATATGCAGGATATAAATGTGATCAAGAAGAAATTAGCTAATTCATTTGCGATGAAGGATTTGGGTGCTGCAAAAAAATCCTTGGTATGAGAATAACAAGAGAGAGGAAAAATCGCAAATTGACATTGTCTCAGGGTGAGTACATAGAGAAGGTGTTGGAGAGGTTTAGAATGCAGAATGCAAAACTAGGTAGTACACCTTTGTCCAGCCATTTCAAATTAACTAAGGAAATGTGTGCCAAGACACAAGATGACATAGAATACATGTCCAGGGTCCCTTATTCATCAGCAGTTGGCAGCTTGATGTATGTGATGGTTTGCACAAGACAAGATATTGCACATGCAGTGGGAGTTGTGAGAAGGTATATGAACAATTCAGGTAAAAAACATTGGGAGGCAGTAAAGTGGATTCTCAGGTATTTGAGAGGTAATTCTACTCATGCATTATGTTTTGAAGGTTCAAACATTGTTCTACGAGGATATGTTGATTCATATATGGCAGGTGATAAAGATAGCATGAGGAGCAACACAGGGTATGTTTTTACTGTAGGTGGACCATCAGTAAGTTGTATTTCGAAACTGCAAAAGGTTGTTTCACTTTCAACAACAAAAACAAAGTATGTTTTTTCTATAGAGGCTAGTAAAGAAATGATTTGGTTACAGAGGTTTATGGAGGAATTGGGAAAGAAGCAGGAGAATAGCAGGTTGTACTATGAAAGTGAGAGTGCCATTCATATTGCAAATAACTCATACTTCCATTTGAATACTAAGAATATACAACTTAGGTACCATTTCATACGATCTGTCTTGGAAGATGGACATTTGAAGTTGGAAAATATACACACTATCCAGAGTCCTACAAACATGTTAACAAAGGGAGTAACCGGGGAAAAACTGAGTTCCTGCTCAGTTTCAGTTGGTATTCAAGCATGAAGATGAAGATGAGAAATTTTCCAGGTCCAAGAAGGATCATAGTCCAACATATACAACAATGGTGGAGTTATTGAGATTAGTCTCCAAGTGGGATATTGTTGGTTGTGGAGCCTGATTATCTTCCTGATTCAGAGGTCTTTGTTTTCAGTCATGTTTATACCCCATGAAGAATTTACACCCCGGAAGAATGTACACTCCTCCATGTGGGGGAATGCAGAGGGGGGTTACCCACTCTACGGGGTCCGGGGGCAAGCGGGCCCCCAACGAGGGTTCGAGGGTGAAGCCCCCAAATGAAAATTTTCCTTGTAAATGTATATTGTAATTTCATTGTAAATCTAGACCGTTTATTATAAGGTCGGAGATATGATGGTAGAAGTTATGTTATGGTTTTTTCCCATAGAAGGCAACCCTCTTTTATGAGGGAAATGTATTACGGCTATGCATCATTGTGAATATTGTATTATGAGATAGAAGACTGTGAGAGAAAGAAGAGAAAGTTACAACGGGTGTGTTCTAGGTTGTATCCATTCATTTGTTGGATAATAATAAAGGAAGGACCTGACAATTTCTCTGGTGGACATATCCCACACTAGGTGAACCACGTATATATGTGTCTCTATTGTATTGTGTATCTTCTGTGTTTTATTTCCGTATTTGTTTTATTTTATTGCTCCATGATCCTGTTTTTCTAACAGTTTTTAATTACCAAATGAAGATGACATTACATTCCATTCCGCATCAAAAGGGTGAATATCATGGTTTATCAAAACCACATGCTCAAAATGGTGATTTAGTGGAAAAGGTGGATGGCCACTGAGATCCATTTGGATCATTCCTCCCCCCTTAGGAAGCAATGGTCCCCATTGCGTCAAGTTCCCGTGGGAGACGGGGAGACTTTTTCTAAATCTGAAGCTTGGTGCATTGCTTTCCTTGCTGAAGAAGTTGTCTTGCTTTGCTTGTTGAAGGTTGTCATGAACATGTTGTTGTAGGGGTTGGATCTATTCAACCAATCTAGTTGCATTATCTACCTGAGTGTGGGAGGACTTTGTCGATGAAGATGCATCATGAAGAGTATGAAGGGTTTTGTTATAACCTTTATTGACTGGGCAATGTGGAGGCACCCCCGTAGGTGCAAAAAGAATATCTTGGTACTCTTATACAATCTTGTTGATTTGTTTCTGTTGGATAGAAAGGTCTTGGGATGAAGATGCAGTGGTTGCAGTGTCCTTATGTTCATCTTATAATCAGATTGTGAAGAGGCTAAACTTTGCAGTATGAGAGATTACTTTGTGGAATTTTTTTGGTGGGACAATAGTCGGAACTACCTCTGGTATCCTATACAATTGACCCCCCAGAGTAACAATGACACTATAGGGTTAGGACTCATAAAAAACATGACGCCTCCACATATATGGTTGGCCTAATAGAACATCAAATAATTCCAGTGGGGAAACATCACACAATACCTCATCCTTGAAGGGCTTGATGCCATAGGACATGCGACACAGTTGGATGACGCGAAGATCTTGACCCTGGAAAATCCACCCAATGTTGTATGGCTGCAGGTGTGGTGTTGTTGGGAAATCCAACTGATTGAAAAACTCTGTTGAGATGATGTTCTTTTGGCTTCCACTATCAACAATAAAATGCAGTGGGGTCCCCTTCACCCACATTTGTGAATGGAAAATCTCTCCCCCTCCTCAAGATCCTCTTCTGGTTGGATTGTTGTAGTCGCTATAGTAGCAGTGGGTTCTGCATCAATGATCTCTCTCCTTTTATTATTTTCTGAATCTGGGTCCAAGTCAGGGTTTGACTCTTTGTCTTTGAGCTTGGCCACCAATGACTATATTGAGCGACATTCATCAATGTTGTGCCAAGGGTTGTTGTGGAACTCACACAACTTTCTGGTGTCTTTCTTAGACTTCTTGTTACCCTTGTTTTCTTGCATCTGGGACTGGATCTCTTAAGGTTGTCCTTCCTTGCTCTGTCCTTCATTAAGTGAGTTACATTTTCCTTTTCCATGTTTCTCCCACTTACTCCGTTGCTTGAATTTATGCTCAATTTTGACTACATATCGTTAAGAAACTCCTAGTGAGGAGATGTCTAAGAAATCCATCTTTGTTTGGATGTACTTGTGTAGACCACTGCAGCACTTCAAAATTAGGTGTTGCTCGGAGTCTTTGATACCCAGCTTTAAGTGTAAGGTATGAAAGATGTTGGTGTACTCCGACACCGTCTGGTATATTTTTCTTATGTAGAGTTGTCCATCTCATGTATTGATCATCATAGTTTCTAACATGATAGAACTCCTCCTTTAGGGTATCCACAAAGGCCGCCTAAGTGGGTTCTCTCCCAAATGGTGTAGATTTGGGTGTACCTCTCCCAGTAACCTTCCCACCAAGCTATGACACGGGGAAGGGATTTAAGGAGCGCGAAGGTGATATTTTCATTGTCGAAGTTTTTTTGGACAGAGTAATAACCTTCTAGAAGATTCAACCATTTTTCTAGAGCATCTGCATCTATCTGGCCTTCAAATAAGGGTATATAAAAATTGACTTGTACCTTGAAGGGTGTTGCACTTGTGAAATGGCTTCTTATCGAAGATTCCTTAGTCGTCGCCATCAATAGTCTTCGAAGGATCTGAGCAAATTTGTCCATCATCTCATTCCTCTGTCGCACGAGGGCTTCCTCGAGCAACGTCTTGAAAGGATCTCCTGCTTTTTCATCTCTATTTTCTTCTGCCATGGGAGGTCACTTGGGATGGCGAGAGAAGTTGTCCTCAAGATAAATTAGCTCAAGAACCAACTCTTTATACCATGATTGTTGGAATACTAAGAGGGGGGGATGAATCAGTATTACCCTTTTTAACAATTAGAAATTACTTTTTATTATTTTATTGATTACCACAATAAATCAAAAATGAATTGTATGTAAAACCAATTATATAAATATATTTAACATCAATTACAAGGTTTTATAAAGAATAGTGAAGGACGCCAATCCTCTTTAGAGCACCAACTCTAGGAGACACCAATCCCCTTCTTCGGGGCACCAACCCTAGGAAGCACCAACTCCCTCGTCTTTAGGGCACCAACCCTAGGAAGCACCAACTCCTTGTATTTTACAAATTGCTTAGTAAGGATATGAATCCTTCCATGCTCCTCCCTTCCACCCTCACTGTATAAGTATCTTTCACTTTCCTTCCTAGAATCAACTTCTATTTTTTATCTTCCGATATGGACTGCAGAGACACTTTCTTCTCATCACTCCTTCTTGTTTATATACTCTTCCAAATGGTGTGAGCTATGAAACATTGTGTCCCTTTGTTTGGACCATCGCACCTCTTCATTTTAACATTAACAATAATCACTTTTATTATTCAAACATTTATTATTAATTCTTTTAATTTAGTGAGAGTGCAATTCGTAAATCGATCACAGGTATGGATCAATTTATTTTTAACTCGATTCCATATTCCTGCCAATATTTGCAGAAACCGAGTTCTGTAGAGGCTCTCCCTTCAAACCATTACATATGATCGACAACGCAAATCCATGGGCTTATCGACTTAAGTGATGTATAATCTTTTGCCTTTAATTCTCTTATTCCATATGACCATAGACAATGACTAGGAATTAGGCCAAGCGAGTGCTTGATCACTTTATCAGAATCAACAATCACGTTTTAATTTGCCGATTAGATGGACGGTTCTCGTTTACTTCGGGACTGCAGATTTTGGGACTTCAGGCCTTTGCAACCTTTCAAATCTCCCGAATTAGATTTCACCGAAACAAATCAGACGGTCGATATTCAATCCTCTGTTTAGATGTACGATCCAGACTTATCAGAGGCCTTTTAAGTAAATCATCGGTTAGGACTTGATCAACAATTGAATGGACGGTTCTCATTTATTTCGGAACTTCAGGACTCTGGTCTTTTGCTGGTGGAAAAACTCCCGAAGTAAAACTCCTGGAGTGACGTAAATTGCTGACGTGGCACGGGCTGAGTGGTTGCCACATGTCACTCAAATTCATGATTTACATGTACCTGAAATGTTGATTTCATCTTGACACTTGTCATTATCTGACTATGCCGTGTGTCCTTGATGATGTGGTCTGTTGACGTAGATCTCTCGATNGAGAGTGACTTCGGAACTTCAGCCTTTGGGACTCCGGGTAATTCGATTTCTTCACATCCCAGTTCTTTCGAAGTGAGATTCCCCGAAGTGTAACCTCCTCACAACTTATAACCCAAAATGAATGTTGTTTTTTGATCATGATCTTAGATTGACGTCTTGATCTGTCGGTGATGCTACTTTACCTTGGTTTAAATCCAACGACTCTTCTTCTTTGCTTATCCTATCCTTCCACTTTAAAGTGATCCAACAACTGTCAAGAATTCAGGTATTCGAGATCTTAGCACATGCTTATCCTATCCTTCCACTTAAACTGATCCAATGGCTATCGGGAATTCGGTTATTCAAAATCTCATCCTTTTTTCCTTTCTTATCCTGTCCTTCCACTTAAAGTGATACAACGGCAATCGAGAATTCGGGTATTCAAGATCTCATACCTTTTGCCTTGCTTATCCTATCCTTCCACTCAACTTGATCCATCGGTCAAGAATGATCCCAGAGTAGATTAGTGATCAGGGATGATTGCGGAGTCCCAACTAGCACGACATTTAAAACTATCGTCGAGCTCCACAATGGAAAATTGCTCGTTGGTAGTAGAAGTGATGCCAATCGTAGATTTATTTGGTGGGTGACGATCAACGGTCTAGACTAATTGTGGGATTGGAATTAGCATGTTGTTTAATTCTCCCTTCACACTCCACAATCAATCCCTTCCCTTGATCTGTGCTTGCATATCCGACGGTCATGACTTAATCTGATTGTTTGGTGGATCAACCATAGTCATCGATATTTGAATCTATAAGATACGACGGTCTAGAATAATTGTGGGATTGGAAATAACACGTTGTTTAATTCTCCTTTCGCTCTCCGCAATCTATCCATGTCGTTGATCTGGTGCTTGTGTATCAATGGTCCTAATTTGATCTGATCGTTGACTAGTCCTCTAATGATCCTTCTCTTGTAATCTGACGGTCTAGACTGATTGCGGGATTGGGAATAACACGCTTTTTAATTCTTCTTTTTCTCTCCAAAATCCATCCCTGTCATTGATATGGTGCTTGTGTATTCAATGGTCTTGACTTGATCTAATAATATTTCTACAATGCACTATCTCTTCTGAGCTTTGATCTTCATTCGCTAACCCTCATGAGCTTCATGTGCATCATCTCTTATGGGCTTCTGATCTTCATTCGCTAAACCTCATGAGCTTTAATCTATGCATACTGTCATACTGCATATATTTATTTGACATGAACTATGCATACTGTTATATTGTTTGACATCAATGACAACACATTAATGACACTATGTCCAACAATGACCTCGTCGAGGACTTGCTCTGAGAATGACAAGGAGCATCCTTATCTGATACCACTGATCCAGATTGTTTTGAGAACGGCATGAAGACAAAAATATAACCAATATATAATAAGGAAATACATAGAGATAATGCGG
>JASDQU010306578.1:76626-91566 GCA_032191745.1 Picea mariana | reverse complement strand
CATGCTACACTTGGATTGGAAGTGGGAGACCCAGACATAGACCTGGAGGATCAGGAGCTAGCAGGTCTCGGTATGGCGCATCTTGAGCAAACCTAGCGCAAGCAGCAACTGTATACCATACCAATAGATCAGCTAAACAAAGTACACAAAGTATTTCTTAGCTCTTCAGCAGGAGGATTAGCCCGAGCTAGTACGAATCTTGGAATACAAAAAGGCACCTTGAAGGATCAACGAAAACCCACAAAAGATGAGAAAAAGAGAGGCAGAAAACCAAAACATCAACTTATTCAATATGTCGGCAACTTTATTGTCAACTCAAGTCAAATACATTTTATCTCAGACAGCTTCCCTCCCCTCCAACCCCCACTGTCCTCATGAAGATGCTATCTTGGAATATAAGGGGCCTTAACGCAAAACAAAAACAAGGTTTGCTTAGAGAAAGAATCAAGAAGGAACATCCAGACATACTTCTTCTGCAGGAAACAAAGTGTGTGGGAGAGGAAGCTTATTCTACTCTTCAAAAATGTTGGAAGCAAGCCCATCATGTGGAAGTCGATGCCAGGGGGGGCAGCTGGTGGCCTGGTGATGCTTTGGAATCCAACCACAATTTTTTTGGATGGATTTTTCACCTCCAAATGGACCATCATAGCCTCCTTCCACCTTATTGGTTCGAACAAACTAGGCTACATCACAAATGTCTATGGACCCCCTCGAATAGGAGACAAGGAAGCCTTCCTCCAGCACTTTGACTAGATAGCCAACCATATCGGATCCCAAAGATGGATCCTCGAAGGAGACTTCAACATGATAACAGTTCTGGAGGAAAAAAAGGGGGGCATTGTTGGCCCTCGACCAAGTTTTGAGAGATCCTTGGTAAATTTTGACCATTTTGGACTTCGAAAGCCTGTTGAAGGCAAAGCGCAAGATGAAGCAGAGATCGTCGAATCTCGGCCCCTTTTTGGGTCCTTTTTGGGATTTGGGAATATGTAACGGCTATGGGAATGTCGGCCCATGGGTTTACCCATGCTTAGGCCTATTTTGTAATCTATAAATAGATGTCTAGGCGGTGTAAAGAATAAGAGAAAAGAGGCATCTATGTGATGTTGTGCTAAGTGCAAGTGTGGCTTGTAAATGCTTTGTGCACACTGTGAGGGACTTGCAGAGCTAAGTGCAAGTGGTTGTAACAGACTGTGAAGGGATTTGTGTTGTAAAGAAAGGAAGGAGGAGCTAGCAAGGTGTTCATATCTCATGTCCTATGTGGAGTAAGGTTTTTGTGGCTCTGTGCATGTATCTGATTGAAGAAGTTAATAAAGAAGAAGAGTTGGTGGACGTAGCCCCAGGGTGGGGGTGAACCACGTATATGTTGTGTTTCTCTGCTTTGTGTTTTTTTGTTGGTGTACTTATGTGTTATCTGCTAAGTGCTTGACATAGATAGATAGATAGATAGATATGTTTATACTTTGTGCTTATGATGAATCTGGATGCTAGATCTGACCTTTGTGAACTTGCTGAGTGATTGAATCTTCTAGATCTAATCTAATTCCTTATGCTAAGTGCTTAGATACATTATATCTAGGTGAATGTTGTAATGCTTTGTTTTATCTTCGAAGTAGATATTGGTTAGATATTGATGAAGGTTTACTGTTGAATGCTCTGTTAAATACTAGAATCATAGATCTGTGTCCCAGCTAAGGTTGTAGACATCTGAGTCTCGCAACCACCCCTTCCTCTACCTCGGGTGAGACTTCATATGCTTCGCAGGTGTTGCTGAAAGGGTCGATAGTTAGGGTTTTGTTGGTGCGTTGTTGTAGCGTTGAGCCCTGGGTCTGCCCCTGTGCCAAAAAATGGTTCTATTTCTGGGACTGAAACTATGATTGTTGGGAACTGAGGAAGAAGAAGCTTTGTGCAAATATTCGACCTGAAACTGAGAAATCTCTGTGTGTAGATCTGTTTCCCTAGTGCGCAACATTTTGCTTGACTTGTGAAGCTCTGTGCCAAGAAAAGAGGTAAGTGTTATAACCCTAATTTGCACCAGATATGCTTACCTGGCATCAAGCCATCTCATTTTACATCTTTTTCCAAGCCACTACTGAACAACTCTTCTTAAAAACACCCTTTTTGAAGGCACACGCGCCCTACTCCACTATTGCACACGTGTATATGCTAGTTGACCCAATACAACCCGGGTATACCTACAAAAGCATGAAAAATGCAAAGTTGCAGATGGAACTCACAGTTTTGGGTAAGTTACCTAAACTGTTTGACCGCCCATATTTGGTCACTCGACCAAATACCTAGCCCTTTATAGCCTATAAAAGAAGGGGTAGGGGTCCCATTTGGAGGGAGGAAAATAATTGTAAAGAAACTCTACCCGATTTCGCACTCCCTTTGTCCCAACCTTTTGCAACTAGTGTGTGAAGAGAAGCATATAAAAAAGCAGTTGGAGCATAGTTGAAGAGGAGCCCAGGACCAGATTCGAGGAGGAATGGCCGATCTCACTATTGTAAGTTACTCTTGTGAGATTAATAAAAAGAAGTACTTTTCTCGTCCCGCTATATGAGGTTTTCAAAGTTTAAATTTCATTATATTTTGATGGAATCTCTAACCCATTAGTTCATAGATCATATGCATGTGGATTTATTTGTTTGTCTTTTTATGGATGCAAGTTAGTGTTGGGAGGAGATTTGCAGTCAAGGAGCGACCAAACATTAAAGGATCGACATCAAACACGGAAACTAAGGTACAGTAACTTGATATTTTTAACCTTGTATTTCCATATGAATAATGGGGTTTATGATTGGGATGTTGGTAAGAAGTAGGAGACTTTAGGTCATTTTCTGCATGCATCACAGAACCCTTAATGCTAGTCCGTAGGGGGATTTCCCTCCCACAACAGAATTGGCGACCATACTAGGGAGATCTCTAGGGTTTTTGGGGATACATTTTGGGTTTTTTTAATTGGTTTTATTACCTTTTTTCTGAGTTTTTGCAAGAGTCTGAGCTAGTAGGGATTCTGGTCTTCCATACCAGTACTCTCAGCTTTCTTCGCTTGACTATTTTTTTTCTTTTCTGGGAAGCTACAGAGGCATACGTGGCCTGTATAAGGCCTACATGTGTATGCACGCGGCCTGTATAAGGACTACACGTGTATGCACACACCCTGACTTCACACAGCCCGCGTACATATGTTGGTTGTTGAAAGATCAGTAGTGTGTCTAAGTCCAGAATTTTTTTTTTAAAGAGAGGCAATCATCCTCTTCCCTGTCAGAAGCGATCCTTCTCAGGGGTTTTTTGGATCTAGTTCTGGTCTTTGTTGTTGTAGTCTGTAGCCTAGGTATAACCTCAGATTAGTTTTTTCCTTGCATCTTTTTCTGTCAAAGTAAGTTTATGTGTCTTCAAGGGATTCTGGTTCTCCATACCAGTACTCCCTGCCAGTGCTTGATTGCTTGTTTTTCAATTTTTTGAGGAGTTACAGAGGTACACGCGGCCTGTAGTAGGCCTACACGTGTGTATACGCACCCTAACCTTGCACAGCCCGTGTACATATGCTGGCTGTTGAACTGTTAGTAGCGTACCTGTTGAGAAAATTTTCTTTTTTAGAAGAGGCAGTCATCCTCTTCCCTGTCAGGGGTCACACCTCTCAGGGGTTTTCTTGATCTAGTCTGGGTCTCTGTCATAGAATTCTATAGCTTAGGTTTGATTACAGCATAGCTTTCTTTTTCATTAAAACTTTTTCCTCTGTTTTTCTGTAATAGGGTTTTTAGACAAGTGTGAGAGTCTGCTTCAATCATCTTGTGTGTTATTGTTAGTAACTCTTTGCGATCTGCGCTTAGGCCAGAATTTTTTTCTTGGCCTTTACTTGTCGTCATTTTTCACTTTTTGCTTTTTTAGCATAAGATAAAAAAAGAAATAGTTTATTTCTTGGTTTGGTTAAGTAGTTGGTTGTTTGCAATAATCATCAGGAAAAAGATTGCTTTTGTAAGTTCTTGACTAATTGACTTAGGACAATAAGTAGCTCGTAGTCGAGTGAAAGCTTGTTTTGAGTTTTCTATTGAAATATCTTAGCAAAAAAAAAAAAAATTGAAAAGTTGGTTAAAGAGTTTGAATGTGCAAAATTGAATTTGTGCAGAAGTACTTTGTTTCAATTTTTCATTATATGCTCTTCCCTTTCGTCTCTGAAAAACATCACTGGTTTCACTTTCGTTCCCTTTGACTTAAGACAGCCACTAAAAATAATGATTAATTAAAATCAACTAGACTTTATGTTTGTAGGGTCCATCAACTAGTCTAGGCTAGAACCTTGATTTAGGATTGGAGAAGGAACTCTTCAAGGCCGCTAAAACAAACATAAGAGTCTATTCTAGGGAGTGTCAAAAGTCCAGTATCATGAAATTTATCCTGGACCCCCCTCTATACATGGGCTAAACACGAGGTCGTGTAAGGAAAGGTAGCGGAGATAACCCCTCCAAAGTCAGACCAAGCGTAGTGGGGAACGCATATAGAGGGCTCATCTTGGGATTTTGTTGATCACATTTGTCATGGAGCTTCATGGGTCTCGAATCCGTTTGAGGTCCTCATTCGTCTTCTGGAACACTTTCTTTGGATACCCTTGATAGTTTTTGGGCTTGATACCCTACTCATTGCGGTCCACTCGACTGTCGTCTGTACCCGCCTGGTGACTGTTTGCGCACTGACAACCTAGTTGCCTATCTTTCTAGTGACTTACATGTGTGACTGCAGGGGTATACCGCGGTACCTAGGACAGAAATCGGGCCACACTTTACAGATTATACCCAAAGGGTGCTTCCGTATTCGAGTTGCACTTGCACCGGTAAGTTTCTCTAGTGTTGGTTGTTGTAACTGTTCTTCCAACTAGCTAGTGACTGCTTGTTTTACCTCCTAGGTACTTTTTCTAGTGCGTGCTAGTTTTCAAAAGATTATAGATTCCCCTAGTGTGTCTTTGATCTTCTCACACAATGGAGGATCAAGAGTTCCGTCGGTCGTGAAGGATTTTGGGCATGTCGTCGGTTGACCTCAAACCCCCCCCACCGCCCCCCACCACCGCTAAGGCGAAAACTAGACCAACAAGTGTCTTTTGAGACAACCGAGTTACAGGAAACTATGCCCGACCCATATTCGAGAGAAGAACATTTGATTCTCGAGGAACCAATCATTTATAACCTCGGAGCAGAAGCTCTTGGTCCATATAACCCTCCCATCATTGATCTATCGACGCCCATTGTCATACAGGTTCTACCTTACGAGCGTCAAGTAGTGTCACAAGCAAAAATGGAAGAAAATCCTGCTACTTCTTTAGGGAATACTCATATTTCCTTCACGATTGTCACTACAGGGGGTGTTCCACCTCCTAACCAACTGTTGCCAATCTGGGCCACTGTGGTCTCAACTGCTTCTACCTCGGATAGTGGTTTGATTCCATCTATGGCGGCGATCACTACTTCATTTACCCAGAACGTGGCAGGCCCTCCGTTCTCATATGGGACGCCTGGCTTCAGTACGAGTACTGTTCTTTCCTCCTCCACTCTACAAACTTTAGGTCTGGGGGAAGGGAGTTCCAACGCTCCTTTGCAAGGATCTATGGGGGGCACTTCAACTCCTGTTATCACTTTCCCTTACGACGGGGGTCATATACCCCCTTCGTCCCCCTCGCTCGACGGTGTTCCTCAACACTCCGTCAAGCCTAACGTAAATTTGTTTGGACCAGGTAGTCAAGCACTCCCTCCTTATAACATGTCGGTTGGTCCGACGCCTTTCTCTTTGTTCAACATGTTTGGTAACAATGCTTTCTCGTCAGCTGTCATTTCATCCGGGGGAAACCTCGGTTATGGACAACCACATCCTGTACAGAGTATTATTCTTGCATAGGGGGCACACTTAGGAATTCCTTCCTCACGAGGACCTTGGAATCAGTGGCAAGGACCAGTCCCCTTGCGAGGGATATCGATCGAGGTAACCTTTTCCATACCTAGTGGAACACCGGGCAAGGCCCAACGCCTATGTCCATCGGATCGGCAGGGGGAAACCCCTACCAAAATCCTTGGAATGTGACGCAAGCTCAGCCCTTTACGTCCTATTACAGGAACCAGCCGATGATGTCTCAACAAGCACAGAACCCGTATGCTAATCATGGCCACAGTTATTACCAGAGCCCTGCCCAGCAACCTAAATTTTCCTGGCAACCTGGTTCTAGTCAAACTCCAGGCTCCTTTTTCCCTGGCTACAATCCACAACCCAAACTACTGTTTCTAGCAACCCTGCACTTGCCAGATTTGACAAGGCTTTTAAATGACCCCATTTGTCAAGATCCGAGTTGGCCTCCTATGCCGACCAAGTTGCCTTCGGACATTCCAAAGTTCGAGGCCAAGCCTAATGAAGATCTTGGTGATCATGTGACTACCTTCCACTTATGGTGCTCGTCCAACTCGTTAAGAGATGACTCCGTTCAGTTGTGATTGTTTCAACGCACTCTCATAGGGAGTGCTGCAAAATGGTACATCGAGCTCGACCGCTCATGATACTCTTCCTTCGGTGAATTGGCAATGTCTTTCTTGAACCATTTCCAATTACCTGTGAGATACGACTTCGACACTGAATTGCTGGCCAATTTCGAGCAGACAAAAGCAGACCATATCTCAGATCACATCTAAGAATGGAGATGTTGGAAGAGTTTAATAAAAGTTCTAGTCCCACCATCATTCCTACTAGAGTGGTTCCTTAATTCTTTGGTACCCCAGTTATCTAAAGACGTCGCAACATCTGGAGTGTTTTCCGAGGAAGACGCGATAATGAGAGCTCAACAACTAGAGATAATTTACTCTCAGTCTGGTTTACTCTACGATATTTTTCCAGATGCACCGAGGTCAATCCTTAACAAAAACCAAACAAAGGTTTGGACGACATGTTGATGGCATTATTGGTTTAGCACGAACAAAGCCCGCTAATCCATTTTCAAATCAATTGCAACAATTTTCAATACAGCAGACAGTGGCCAGCCAGACCACGAGTTCAGTTGTTCCCCCTACCCAAAATTCAGATGTACATAGTGTGAAAACAACAAACCCAAGAGCCACCCAGCAGCCTGACGAAAAGAAGAAACAACAAAAGAAGGGCAAGGGGGATAAGAAACCCACTGATAATGCTGGTGGGGGTGACACTGAAAAGAAGAAATCGAAGTATCCTTGTAATATTTGCAAGGAATACCATCCGACCCATCAGTGCCCTCGACTTGCGGAGGCCTAGAAGTTATTAGCACAGCAACAGCCTGCCATGTTAACGAACCCATTTCCACACAGGCAAAATCTAACTCAAGCCTCCTCAAGCGTGGAAGGGGCAGCCAAGGACCCCCTACGTCTTCGAGTAATCCTTCATCCACAAATGTGTATATGATGAAAGGTGATGCCTATATATCGACTAGAGCACATGATTACGGAAATCCAAGCACCTTTGAGAAGGGTAAAGAAGTCGAAAACCCACCTCTTCCTCTCCAGATTGAGAAGATGTTGGGCGAAACAATGACACGCATCCCAAAAGGTGCATTCAAAAAAACTTCTCACAATCCAAATGCACGGGCCACCCAGAACTACTCTGTGGTGGAGGATTTATCACAAACCCCTTTTGCGATGTCCGCTTTGGAAGTCCTCTAGAGTTGTCCTTCCCAGAGAAAAGATTTGTTAGTTGCCCTAGTTTCTACTGAGACTTGTAATCCAGGAATGATCATGCTTGATACGACCGACTTAAAACCTCGTCTTCCTTACCACGTAGCTTTTTAGATAGTAGTGGCTTACACCACGAAAAATTTTACCTGGAATATTTTTCGTACAGTGGTGAATGAGGGCACCTCGACATGCATGATGTCTTTGGCGTGTTGGAAGGCCATAGGCTAACCCATTTTGTCTCCGTCACCTACTCTTCTTACAGCTTTTGACTGTTGTTCTTTCCGACCACATGGGATCATTCCCTCTTTCCCCGTGCAGTTAGGGGGAAAAACCGTGTGCGTCAAAGTTGAAGTGGTCGATGTGTCTCTCGACTACAATATTTTGTTAGGAAGGGGTTCGACATATGCTATGCAAGCAGTGGTCGCGACAGTTTTCCAAGTCTTTTTGTTTCCACACGAGGGTCGAATCGTGACCATTGATCAGTTATCCTTCTCTCGTCCTGGCCCTTCATCAGGAGTCTCCACGATCCCAATGATTGATAACCCTCAGCCCGACATTGTCAATGTAGGGGTTTGTTTGTTCCCACCTTTGATGGGTACTTTTGATTACCCACCTCCGATCGGAAATGTCCATTACATGGCAGCTGACCCCGACCAGCCTCGGGCCAAAATATTTCAAATCTCATCGTTTTGCATGACGTACTTTAACGATCTGTGGACTCTTCCTTCCCCATCAGCCACGATGGAAGGGATAGAGCACCATGGCATTGTCATGCCTTTGTCTGCGGCAGAAGTTTCATACTCGATCATTCAGCGAGCTTCTTCCGACCTTGATCCAACTCCCACACAGGAGTTAGATCCAGTGCTSGAGCCTATTTGGGCTCAAGGTTCCAATGCTGATACAGATTCTTTAGACTTAGTCTTTCCCTCAGACGAGGTGATTACTAAGGCAATGATTAGTCCAAACAAAGCCTGGAATGATCTTCATCATAGATCTTACTTCCTCCAAGAGGTACAGTTATTGCCAGACACTTCACCGCTTGAAGAGCCTTTATTATAACTCAAGCAGCTCAATGATCAGCATCGTGATGCGGCCTTAGCTAACGAAGCTCATAACAAAAAATTCAAGTGTAAATATGATCGGTCCGTTCGTCCTCGGATTTTCTCTGAAGGCAACCTTGTCCTGGTCTATGACCAAGACAAGGACCCCCTGGGGGCAGGAAAATTCAAACCTATGCAGTTCGTACCTTTCATCGTAAAAGAGGTTCTAAGAAAGGGCGCTTATTGTCTGGTGGACTTTGAGGGAAATGTTTTGGCGGAGCCCAAAAATGGGCTCTACCTCAAGAAGTAGTACTCGTAAGTAGGTCGCCTCTGGTGACGTTTTGTAACATATGTATAGTCTTTGTACTATTACTTTTTAATTTTTTTTGGTTTTATGAATGTGTCATTTTTTATGTTATATTTTTCATTGTGGCAGATGTCAAGTGAATCAGAGGTGTTCGTTGGGTTCGCAGATGGCGCCAACAGGCACACTCGGAGGCTTGCCTCTGCAGCTTGGGTGATTTTCACACCTCAGGGCCAGTTTCTATATTCAAGAGGTATCTGTTTAGGCGACACCACAAACAATGTCTTCGAATATAGCGCAGTTATTGAGTTGCTTCATGATGCTTTGTCGCTGGGTATCTCTCACCTCCGGGTCTATTTAGATGCTCAGCTGGTTGTGTCTCAGTTAAATGGAGTCTATCGCGTTCATGATCCTACTCTACATCGACGGTTCCTTAGGGCACGTCTCTTAGAATGAAGCTTCAATTACATTACGTATATCTATGTTCCTAGAAGTTTGAATCAGGTTACAGATACTCTAGCTAATCATATATTAGATTGGCATCTTGCACACAAGTAAGAAAAATCACGCACATGCACATGTAAATACATTTGTAGATAAGTGTAATCCATAAAACACAAAAAGATAAAAAAAAATCCATATATATATCGCAAAGCACCAAAGTACATAAGTGGGCGCAAGCGCCTCAAAAAATAGGTGTTCAGTAAAGAGTCACGGGGCTTATGCCCTCAAAAATATACAAAAGGTGCCCTCGACACATAAGAAGTCCAGTCTCAGCTAACAGTGGGGCCTGTGGGCCCTATCATAGTGAACAACGGCGTTAGCCAGACGCTGAAAAAGCTAGACCCAGGTCCATGGTACCCCAACAATGCGAGTCTTCACAGATGGTGGGAGATCCTGGATCTCCGCCATGGGGATTGACCGAGTAAGCACGGTGAGGTTCCGCTCTACCCATCTCAAAACTCTCTCAGTCTCCCCAGGTAGAGGTCCCCCTACTTTTGTTGGTTCACCGGTCACGGCTAGCCCTGCCTCTGGTCGAGGATGTCATCTAGTCCTCATGAAGTCTGCTGGGCACACTGGCCCCACATTTGCACATATGTGTCAAATACTCTGGTATAAAAAAAAAATGATATATATAAAAAGATATAAGTTGAAAAACAAGCATACTTAGATCTCCTCGTACCACTCCAGGAGGTACGCCCATGTCAAGGTCCCTAGAAAAGTCGATTCTTGCATAGGGATAGTCCTCTATCATCGGGATCTGCCGAGACCACCAGTCAAAAAACTTGTCGTCAAATACCTCAATAGTCCTCCCTGCCCCCTATCGTGGCAACAACGTTGCCCATCTGCATACTACCGGAGAAGAGGCTATGTGCCCCCGTACTATCTCCCTCAGACTAAGACTAGGTACCCTCTCGAAGAAGAAAGAGCACAGAATAGTCCCAAACCCGAAGTTTCTATGCCTCCGCATACGACACTCTATAAGCTGTCGTTTCATGCAATCCAGTAAAGTAGTACTCTAGTCAAAAACTTGTGCATTTAAGCACTGAACTGCCCAATTCATGTGTGTCCGAGAAGCCTGATGTAGAGCTACAGATCCAGTGATCTGCCCAATAAGCAAAACTATCACTTTTAGTGATAGGTTCGAGATCTTGTTTATCAGCACCTGTGTGCCCATTTTGTCGGTACTAGATTCACAGTGGAGTCCAATCAACTCCGCCATGTTGTGAGGCCCGGAGGGAAAAGTGTGAAAATTGATTGGTTCCCCTCTCCTTGAGAGGCCAGTCAGGAAGTAAATATCCTCGGTTGTTGGAGTCAACGACTGTCCCTCAAGCATGAAGGCCTCTGCGTCAGGATACCAATAATCAACCAAGGCATTCAGTTGCCTGGGTTGTGCTCGCATGAATGAACACTGGAAGAACTTTAATAGACCACATTGAGCCAATACAATGGTAGCAGCAAGGTCCTCACCGACTAGAAAATCAATGTACTCATGCTCTCTCTCTCTCTCTCCAATGAACATACATCCTGCAATTTACAAGTTTAGGAGAGATTAGCTATTGCATTTTTTTATTTTTTCCACATCTTAGAGGGTATACGCATGTTGTAATACACATAGTCGCGTATGCATGCATGTAGTATTTCCTCTGCATGTGCGCACACGCAGGCTATCATAAGACAGCCTGCATATACATAGGGCCGACCTTTTTAAAGTTCAGCACCCCCTCAAAAAACTAAAAGAAATGCATAATTTAAAAATTGAAATGCAAGAGGGGCTAATAGGTACTTACTTGGTCCAAGCAGAAGTTCGTTTCATCCACTAAAGCTCTCGGAATCAATCCTTTTCACAAAGGTGTATTTTTGGCTTTTAGTCAATTTCTCAATTAGCAATAGTGATAATGAGCTGCCAGCTTCTATTTATAGACTTTTTGGCCACTTTTTGTCACTTTTTGGACCTTTTGTCGTTCTTCTAAACTGGAAAATGATTCAAGAGTTTCTTAGGGGATGTTACAATAAGTGGTACTTTGGGTATTGGGAAATTTTTTGGAGATTTGGGTCATTTTCAAGGTCTTTTGGTAAAAAGTCATTTTTTCCAACTTTGTGCATGTAAGATAAGATTCCACCTCCACTCGTTCCACCTCGTTGCCTTTTTCTCTTTCCCATAGGATCGATCCCAATGAATTGTGACACAGAACCACCATTGTTTCTTTAGAAGTGTCGTATTTTAGTGGTAGAGCCTAACCCTTCATGGATGCCCTAGATAGATACTGGTTGCATTTTGGCATCCATGTCATCATTAATGACTATAGGCTCGAGAGTCCTTGTTAGTTTTATCCTGATTACGAGTTTGAGCCTCATTTGCATGATGCATTATCACTCTCGACCTCACCTTCAGGACTCCCACAAAACACAACGGGTCTTCTTTTAAACCCTTTTCAAACCCTCTAAAAATGAAAAGATTGTCGAGCGACCTTGCTGGCCTTCATGCTCGCTAAACTGAAATTTGAAGGCATGTCTGCCCAGCAGTAGTTTACGCCTTTTTCAGTCTGAATGGTCAACTGTACGAACAAAGGTATACTCTAGGAGCTTCGGTTCCCTAGAAGAGTATTCTTAGGTATGATTTTAACCCTTTTTTCAGGCCTGAGGGACTAAATTTATGAAAAAGGAACCTCCACGGAGTCCATAGTTAAGCTCTTTTCAGACTCCCTAAAATTGAAAAGATCGTCGAGTGACCTTGTTCCTTCACACTCGTTAAAATGGTCCAAAAGAACATCCCATACGGAGTCCATAGTTAATCTTTTTTCAAACTCCTTAAATATGAAAAAATTGTCGAGTGATCTTGTCTTTATCACACTCGTTAAAATGGTTTTGAATAGACGTCTTTTTGGTGCTAGTTTACCCCTTTTTCGAACCGACTAGACTATCTTCGAAAAAGGTACCCCACTGGACTCTCCTTTTACGCAATTTCAGACTCCCTAAATATGAAAAACCGGCGAGCTTACCTTCTCTAGTCTCGTTAAAATCACATCGAATGGCGTTACCATTGTTTCTTATTAATTTCAATTGCATACTTGCGTCTTTGGCCTCATGCGGGCTCCATGTTGCTCTCAACTAAACCATCTAAAGCATGCCTTATACACAAGCCCTGTACCACTTTGCCTTTGCGTCTTGACACCTTGGCCCACGGAGGATTTTTCCCGAGTGTCCTTTTCCTACATATATCCCTTTTCTCTGAGCATCCATGTGTTTTTTGCACTTGGAAATAGTATGTCTACGACACTCGATCCTCCTTTGTAACGTAGCATTATTTTATTCTTTTTCAAGCTTTCCAAAATTATTGAAAAGACAAAAAAATCAAATATACCCCAAAAAGAGCAAGAGAAAAGTATTTTCTTTTTATTGGCAGCACATTGAGTTGCCCTTGGACAAAGCACATCCTTTCGTTTGTTCATCAATCCATGGGATTTAATATGACCTTAGGAATCTGTTCTCGCTACATAGAGTTGTGCCCTTCTTCGTTTGGTTATTCTTCCAAACATTTTGAGATTTTGTGTTGCCTACTACATCGTGAACTTATGTCAACATTATGTTGCCTGAGTCTCATCATTTGTCGTGCTATTGTCCAAGGGAATTTTTTACCAAGCTTGAGTCAGACACTCTACAGTTTGTCTCTTTCCCTCATGCCCGGCCATCCTGAAAGTCCAATCAAGTCTTCGTTCAAAATCCATGAAACCCTCAGCCTAATCATCAAAATCCTCTAGTCCATTCCTGACAAGCTATCAAAGACCTATGGGTAGTGAAGTCGTACACTCATATTACACTCCTACCCGAGTTGTGAAGATTTTGAATATGTTGCTCAAGATCTAAAGGCCTCATCTCTAGCCATCAGGCCTTATTCGCTTCTTGAATATGGATACTATACATGTATATCTTTTTGATTTCGAGATGTAGATCCACTGTGTATTGCTCATGGATACACTTTATATAGTTATATGACATGGATCTGCAATGTATTTGATTGGCATCCATGATTTTATTTCATTCTAAGCATGGGTATGCCCGCCTCGGTGAGACAATTGTTATTTTGCAGATGGCACCTCCTGAACTCTGGTCCTTGGGCTCACTTGTTCGTACGTTGGTGAAGATTGATAATGTATTTCAGCCATCAGATGATCTTATGACCTCACACATAAGGGGGAATCTGTTATAACCCTAATTTGCACCAGATATGCTTACCTGGCATCAGGCCATCTCATTTTACATCTTTTTCCAAGCCACTACTGAACAGCTCTTCTTAAAAACACCCTTTTTGAAGGCACACGCGCCCTGCTCCACTACTACACGCGTGTATACGCTAGCTGACCCACTACAGCCAGCGTATACCTACAAAAGCACGAAAAATGGAAAGTTGCAGATGGAACTCACAGTTTTGGGTAAGTTACCTAAACCGTTTGACCGCCCATAGCCAGTCACTCGACCAAATACCTAGCCCTTTCTAGCCTATAAAAGAAGGGGTAGGGGTCCCATTTGGAGGGAGGAAAATAATTGTAAAGAAACTCTACCCGATTTCGCATTCCCTTTGTCTCAACCTTTTGCAACTAGTGTGTGAAGAGAAGCATATACAAAAGCAGTTGGAGCACAGTTGAAGAGGAGCCCAAGACCAGATTCGAAGAGCAGTGGTCGATATCACTATTGTAAGTTACTCTTGTGAGATTAATAAAAAGAAGTACTTTTCCTATCCCGCCATATGAATATCAACAACGTGAAGTCACTATGTCAAAAGAAGATAAGAATCAGAATGGNCCAAGACGAAGCTCACTGGAAAGAAGGCTAGAAAACTAATTAAGAAGAGAGCTAAGATCGAAGAGTTGCAGAAAGATCCAGAAGGAACCTCGCAGAAGGAAAATTTGCAAAATTGGAGCTTCGTCGGGATATCATCACAGCGACATATGGCACTTCGCCATGGCGAAGCAATATAGTCGTTGGGACTAATATAATCGTTAGACTAACGCTCCAAACTAGTAGAAAGGAATTTATGACCAGACATCTCTCCATCAGACCGTTGGGACCGCGCCATAATGGACATAATAGAGTTCAGGAAGGCTTCATACCCGTTGCAAGCGACCCGTTTCCAAGTTACCTATTTATCCCATCGCGTCATGCACCAAGAACACTTTTTCTAACCAAGAATTTGAGCCCGCAGACTAAGTTAATCTTGAATAGTGATCATCGCATTGTTTCCATTTATTCCATTGCAGTGTCTAAGTTAATTTGAACCCGATCTAGTTAATCCCGAGTGCATATGTCCAAGGATCTCAACGCAGTCGAAGAAGTTGTGATAGAAGTACTCCTCAACCTGATGACATAAAGATTCATGTCGGGGAGAGGATTATCTGTAGGTGTACAGGCTTCATCCACA
>JASDQU010306578.1:62496-76606 GCA_032191745.1 Picea mariana | reverse complement strand
AACCCGATCTAGTTAATCCCGAGTGCATATGTCCAAGGATCTCAACGCAGTCGAAGAAGTTGTGATAGAAGTACTCCTCAACCTGATGACATAAAGATTCATGTCGGGGAGAGGATTATCTGTAGGTGTACAGGCTTCATCCACAAGAATAGTGCAAGCATCTTCGTTCACTGCTCGCAGAGCCGGACCATCCCAGCCATCAGATGAAAAGCGAACCAAGCACGGGGATGATCTAGCGAATGCGAAATTGATCCCAACTATATTACCCACCTACATACCACCTTTCAGCGGTGCAGTAAATCGAGATAGTGTGCCCAGATATTTCGAGTACACCTTGGTCATTGCGAACCTCCCGAAGGGGATCCAGGAAGTTTGAGCAACCAAGACAAGATTGCAGCGTTGAATTTCAATGACTTCAACCTCAGTGATCGAAAAGTTTATAACATGCTCGCCCCACATAAGTACCTGACCAGAGTGAAGGGGAATAATTCAAAGATAATCCCCCAGACGTGGACCCATAACCTCATGCAGTCCACCTTGTTGAACGTAATGAAGATCCCACACTTCGAAAGACACTAGGAGGTGATTGTCTGTGTCAAGTTGTTGCTTTCTTGTTACCATGACAACTATTTGTGGCTAGACCATTGTATAACAGTTGATCTGATGTTGATCAATTGGATCACAGGGTTGAGTATGCAGGGACCTGATCAACAGGATTTGTATCCAGAAAAATCCATGGATCGTTCTCTACCACAAAGGGTCAAGGACACATGCGGCGATGTCGAGAAGGGGACGCGAGGATACAAGGTAGCTTCTATCCAGAGTGGCACAGTGTGCCTTGCCTGTCAGTTGATTGCAGGGAAGTTAGTAAGAAATAATCGACCTACCCAAGTCACCGGATTTGTAGTCAACCTCGCAGGGAAGTGCGCGGAAGGCCTACAGATGAACTGGGTGAAGTACCTGGTGAATCAATTGGAACTAGATTGAAGAGAAGCACAAGATCAAGGTTACGAATTCCATTTTAGTTGGCTTTTGATCCTTATCTCATTCATCGCCTGGGATATGCCGGAAGGTGCAACCTTCCCCGACATCGATCCATTTGAGCCACTGGACGCGAAGTTCAATACACTTTGGTATTCCAGCGATATGAACAAATAGTGGTAGTCAAATGTTGTTTTTCATACCTACTACGATCAGCTAAAGAGAGCCATCCAGTCTGAGCCTCACATGACTCTGAACACTCTACACCGGTTCTGGCCTTTGATGAAGTTCAGTGCAGATCGACATTTCATTTATATTACAGTGCGCATCGATGAACATAAGAAACAACTTCAGTCCTACTACAAGCTTACGGAGGAAGACCTGGAGGACATTACTAAGGAATGGTCCACTGACCTCCTTATCCATGCCAACCCCGCAGAGATATCTGACATCGACCGCCCAGAAACTGTGCAGGATACACCCGGACCTAGCAGGACAAAGAAGACCAAAGAGGTCCAAGGATTAGACAGTACATCCATGAAGACTGCTTCCATATCACCAGAGCAAGGAGGTGATGGAAAAGAGTTAGATGACAAAGAAGTTGAACAGAAGCAAGGAGATGAGGTTGATCCCCTAAAGAAGAGGAAGGGTCCGCCTCCGAAACCTTCTTCCCGAAAGAAATAGAAAGCCTCCATGACCAAGATGCATATTTTCCTCACCTCTGACGACTTCGACTTCTTCATAGCATCCCTGAACGATGCTCCGCTGGAAATAGCAGAAAAACAAGAGGCCAAGTAGGAAGCAATGTATGATAGGATTGAAATCAAACTTCGAGGGGTACAGTAGGCACTACAGTCTAGCCGCACAGTCTCCACTGTGCCTCTTCCATTAGGAACACCAGAGCTGGAAAATGAGCCAATCCAACTCCACCTATTAGCTGATAAAGTCGAAGCTTGCCTTCAATGAGTACTAGAGGAAACAGAACAAGCCACCCGGGCTTTAAAGCAAGTACAAGGAGTACTTGTAGAACATAGTCGAGCTGTCGAATAGGAAAATATTTCCCTCCAAGCGAAGTTCGATGAAGAAAAAGAACAGATACAACAAGGAAAATAAGAATTGCTCGTCGAGCAACTCGAATTAAGGGAAGCAGTCAACAGAGCACTTCGCTCTATGACAGTCGTAGAAATAAAGGAAGAAGATTGAGTTACACAACAAGTAGAGCAACTTGAAGAAGTGATCCAGTAGCTACAACAACACATCGTATACTTAGAAGTATGCGCAGTGCCCGAGACCCCACAAGATGTGAAGGACCAAAGAGAAGCAACTTACAGGAGTGCAGTTGAGAGACTAAAGTCCCTTGCAATGGAATACAAGTAGCTGAGTGATGGAAGTGCCTTGACATACAAGCGACTCGCTGAGAGTCCAGAATTAAGAGCACTGGAGTTGCAGCTCCAAGAGGCAAAGTATCAAGCCAAAATGATATAGGCACAGTTGAAGCTCCTGTCAGTTGTGAAAAGAATGAAGAGATCTCAGGAGCAACGCACTACCCAGCAGCAGATTCACGCTATTCAGAGCAGAGATATGGAAGTAACTCAGAGACTCCAACCCATGCAAGATAAGGCCTACCAATTGTTCACAGAAGTTGAAGGTCGAGGAATAGAACTAGAGCATGTTGTTAATGCAGCTAAACAACACCTGGAAGGACCTGTGAACGATGCAGTCATCCAAAAGTTTGTCGAACAAGATATCGTAGCACAGCAACAAGTCGAAGCAGCTCAAGCCAAGCTCGAGGCTTTTGAAGGAGAACTTCCTACATCATAGTGACTCGAGATGAGTCACAAGTGAGTGTTGGGGGCCTATTGGCCCTCGATCAAGTTTTGAGAGATCCTTTGTCAAGTTTGACCATTTTGGACTTCGACATCCTGTCGAAGGAAAAGCGCAAGACGAAGCAAAGATCGCGGGATCTTGGCCCCTTTTTGGGTCCTTTTTGGGATTTGGGAATATGTAACGGGTATGGGAATGTCGGCCCACGGGTTTACCCATGCTTAGGCCTATTTTGTAATCTATAAATAGATGTCTAGGCGATGTAAAGAAGAAGAGAAAATAGGCACTTGTGTGATGTTGTGCTAAGTGAAAGTGTGGCTTGTAAATTATTTGTGCATACTGTGAGAGACTTGTAGAGCTAAGTGCAAGTGGTTGTAACAGACTGTGAAGGGCTTTGTGTTGTAACGCAAGGAAAGAGGATATAGCGAGTTGTGAAGATCTCTTGTCCTATGCAGAGTAAGGTTTTTGTGGCTCTGTGAATGTATCTGATTGAAGAAGCTAATAAAGAAGAAGAGTTGGTGGACGTAGCCCCGGGGTGGGGGTGAACCACATATATGTTGTGTTGCTCTGCTTTGTGCGTTGTTGGTGGTGTACTTATGTGTTATCTGCTAAGTGCTTGACATAGATAGATAGATAGATTTGTTTATAATTTGTGATTATGATGAATCTGGATGATAGATCTGACCTCTGTGAACTTGCTTAGTGCTTGAATCTGCTAGATCTGATCTAATTCCTTATTCTAAGTGCTTAGATACATTAGATCTGGGTGAATGTTGTGATGCTCTGTTTTATCTGCGGAGTAGATATTGGTTGGATATCGATGAAGGTTTACTGTTGAATGCTTCGTTAAATACTAGAATCACATATCTGTGTCCCAGCTAATGTTGCAGACATCTGAGTCCTGCAACCACCCCTTCCTCTAACTCAGGTGTGACTTCATCTACTTCGTAGGTGTTTTCGAAAGGGTTGATAGTTAGGGTTTTGTTGGTGCATTATTATAGCGTTGAACCCTGGGTCTGCCCCTGTGCCAACAGGCACACACACTCTGGGGAAAGACAATGAGATTTTCAACCGCACTATTAGCCTTTTAAAACTCATATATGTAGGAACAAACAATGGGCCCTTCACATGGTCCAACAGACGCTCAGGGACTCAACATGTCTCTAGCAGACTTGATCGCTTCCTCATTTTAGAACTAGCTTGGAATGTCATGGTCATTGATACCCAAGGGTCGGATCACTGGCCGATACTACTATCTATTAACATCAGTGGCAGACGAAAACCCTTCCGCTTTGAAAAATCCAAGTTGACACACCCATATTTCCAAGAGAACATCAAGCAATGGTGGGATGAAGCGTCCATCCAAATAGGAACCCCGATGTACAGATTCCAACAGAGGCTAAAAAACCTCAAACAGCATCTAAAATCCTAGAATAAGTCCACCTTTGGTGACATCTTTCAATCATAGGAAAGTCTCAATCAGAAAATGCAAATCCTCCAACAGCAGATCAGATCTCAAGGCCTTACAAATTCTCTAAAGAAGAAGGAAGCTCTAATAAACAACCAGCTCGCAGAAAAATAGGCACAGGAAGAGATAAATGGAGACAAAAATCCTGCATCCAATGGCTAAAAGAGGGAGGAAAAAAAACTAAATTCTTTCACATATCCATGGTTCGGTGGTGCCAAATTAATCACATCACTCACCTAGTCTCAGAACAAGGAAAAAAAATCCAACAACATGCAGATATAGAAAAGGAAATGATCTCTTACTACAAAAACCTTCTAGCAGAACCCCCAATAGATCGCTCGCAAGCTATCAACTCTATCCTCAAGAACATCCCTAAGAAGGACACCAAAGAGCAGAACGAGGCACTCATGAGACCAATCATTTAGGATGAGGTTGACCATTCTCTTAGGGACACCCCACTGGGCAAGGCTCCTGGGTCGGATGGGTTCACTTCCAATTTCTTCCACGGTTGTTGGAGCATCATCCGTGAAGATGTTTGGGAAATCATCGAGGATGCTAGAAGATCCGGGTAGGTCCTCCAAGCCCTCAATGTGACCTTTCTCACCCTCATACCCAAAGAGAACAACACTACCTCCCCATCACACTTCTGTCCCATTGCCCTCTGCAATTTCATTTACAAGATCCTAACAAAGATCATTGCCACACGACTCAAACATATTCTACCGTTCATAATTTCTCCAGAACAATCCGAATATGTGGAGGGCAGACAAATTCTAGACAGCGTAATCCTGTCTCACGAAGTAATCAACTCGCTACACTCAACTAAGGCTCAAGGTATGCTCCTAAAATTGGATCTCTCCAAAGCCTTTTATAAATTAAGCTGGAGCTACCTATATTCAACTCTCCTCGCCTTTGGCTTTGATCCCAAATGGGTCTCCTGGATTTTCAACCTCACCTCTTCATCCCTGTTCTCCATCCTAATCAATGGCATTCCCTCAAAGCCCTTCTCCCCCTCCAGAGGAATAATACAAGGGGACCCGCTCTCACACTTCCTTTTCATCATTATGGTGGAAACACTGAGTCGCACCATCAAAGTAGCCATCACAGATCACTCCCTCTCTGGTCTCACCCCTCATGAAATTTCTCCCCCCATATCTAACATTCAATTCATGGACGACATACTTTTCATGGGGATGTCTATAGCCTTAGAATCCCTATGCTTCATATCTATCATTGACATCTTTTGTGAAGCCTCGAGCATGGAGGTGAATCTCTCCAAATCCCAAGTCTTCTTCTTCAACACGTGAATCGAGATCCAAAACCACCTCACACAAATACTGGGATTTACTCGTAGTGTCCTCCCCTCTGTCTACTTGGGCATCCCCCTTATTGATAACCCATTAAGAAATACATCCTAGGACTTCCTGTTGTCCAACTTCCGAAAGAAACTCTCCCTGTGGACCTTATGTTCCCTCAATATGCTTGGTCGCCTCATCCTCCTCAAATCAGTTCTACATGCCCTTCCTATATACACCTTCTCATCTATAGGTGCCCCAAATTTCATCCTCACCACCTTAAGAAATATTCAAAGAAGCTTTCTCTGGCAAGGTACAAAAGAAGGGCGCAAAATGACCTTGGTGAGCTAGAAAAAAGTCTGCAATCCAAAGAAAGCACGGGGCCTCGGCCTTAGAGACCCATCTCTACTCAATAAGGTCCTCAGTGCTAAAATCTAGTGGAGATGGTTAAAGAGACCTCCAGACCTTTGTGCACGCCTCTGGAGGAAAAAATACACTCCTACCACATCAGAAAGAGAGCTCATCAAGTAGAATGGTCAGAGCCCTAGCTCGCTCATCTGGAACGTGGCCAGGAATAATAGGGGACTCATCACAGATCACTCTTTCTGGGAACTACAGAGTGGGTCTTCGACTCTCTTTTGGAGTGACTCTTGGCAACAACTCCCAGCCCTGAATACCGATCCAAATCTAAGTGCCTTCATCCCTTTCACATCTGAAGCAGGACTCCTCAAAGTGTTGGATTTCTGGAACCCAAATGTTCCAAGGGAAATATGGTGCACCTGGAAAAACTCCCACAAGGCCCTAAATATCCCCATGGATTTCAATCTCCAACCTCTACAGAACCATCTCAACTCAAGGAAAATTTTAAGTCAACAAGGGGATGGCATCCTCAGATGGGGACACTCCACCACAGGTGCCTTAAATATCAAGAAGCATACCACCTAAGAGAAGGTCACAACTCCTTACTACGGGAAGAGATCTGGGGCAAGATTTGGGAAGCAAAATCCTGGCCGAAAAGCAACACCTTCCTCTGGCTAGTTGCGCACAAAAACATTCTCACCTGGGACAATTTAAGGAAAATGGGTTTCATCGGTCCCTCCTGGTGTCAGTTATGCGGTTCAAAGGAGGAAACTCAAAACCATCTCCTAAAGTTGTGCACTTATAGTTTGTGCATCTGGGATCAAAGCGCCAACCTCATGAGAACCACGGATAGGAACCAAACAGGTATCCGAGAAACTATAGCAGGATGGAGAACCTCGATCTTTCAATCCCCCATCCTCAATAGAATCTGGCAGCTGTTATTGGGATTCATTCTTTGGAAAATCTGGAAAGAAACAAACAGACGAATCTTTAAATCAGCTACCAAGAATTGGCAAGAAGTTTGGACTACAATCCACTCCAACATCAATGAAACAATCTCTTTGTACCCTTGGACAAACCAAGATTTAAACTGCCCATTGAATGAGCATCACATCCTTAGTTCGTGGAAACTAAATCTCCACCCCCCTCCCATCGGGCCTACCACTGTAGTCAACCGTAATCTTAGCCCCACTCACTGGGAGGCTTCGCCTATAGGTTGCCAAAAATTAAATTTTAATGGGCCCTCCAAAGGAAATCCAGGACCCGTAGGATACAGAGCAGTCATTCACAACAGCAAAGGGGAAATCCTCCACATCATTGTAGGAAATCTTGGGCACAACACCAACAACGTTGCAGAAATATGGGGCCTCCTTTGTGGTCTACAAGCGGTCAAAGATCAAGATCTTTTTCCCATCATCGCAGAAGGTGACTCACAAATTTTCATAAATCTCCTCTCTCATCTCCTTAATGGGGTAGACTCGAAGAAAATTTTTCCAAGATGGAGACTTATGAATGGGATTCTCATAATCAAATCCACCCTCCAGCATCATTGGGTAATTCTTCCTTCTCATGTACGAAGAACGGAAAATCAAGTATTCGATTTGCTAGAAAATTTTGGAGTCGATCTAGAGGAAGGAGACTTCTTGTGCTCCCCCACCTCTAATCCCTCACATCCCACAGTCATCGCCTACAGAAACATAGCCAACACTAAGGACCAGCCCCTAGATGGGGTGCTTCCGAGCTCAATAGGTGGAGAGACCACGGGGAGGCCACCTGGCCAGGCGGCTAGCCACCTAGCGCCCGATCAGACCTACCCCCCCACTTCCGTCACCTCATGGATTTAAAACATTCAACGTCACTCTCCAAAATTCAGTCGCAGCCAGCCTACCACACAATTTGGAAGCTCTACAGCGTGATAGTTTTCATGGCGTCGTGCAGGATGCTCTCTCAGTCACATCCACTCCTACAAATTGGCTTTCCTAAAGGCGATCTCGGGCACACTGAACCTCATTCGCCCCCTCACCGTTTCCATGACCAGCTCTCCCCGGTTCTCATTTTCTCCAGGATCGTGCTTTTCCTCTGGTGCGACCTCCACTCGGATACAAGGACTCCAGCCTCGTGCATATCTTCTCAAGGTCTATTGATCATCTATGTCTTCTGTCCCAGGTCACCTCTTGCCACCTCCATGCCCTACCTTAGAGGCAAGGCCAAAAGAGGAGCCTCCTGCTATGCGGCCAGGGGCAGGGAGCCACCCACCCATGACCCTCCTCTTGAAGCCAAAAGCTTACCTTTCTTGACTCCTTTCGCTGCTCCTATCCCCGCACCCCCACTTCGTGAGACCACCCCTAACCTCTCCCCACTCTTGAACCCCTACGCCTATAGAAATGAGTGGTTTGATACCTCAGCAACTCGCTGGGTTTCGCACCTCCTCCACCTTCCCCTCCTCGTCGACCTCCACCTCCTCCATCTCCCTTTTATTTGTTTGATGAATGGAATGTTCAGGGAGTACATGGACAAGTTTGTGATTGTGTTCTTAGATGAAATTATTGTCTACTCTAAGTAAGAAGAGGAACATGAGAACATTTAAGAATGGTGATGCAAGTTTTAAGAGAGCATAAATTGTATATTAAGCTAAGTAAGTGCATCTTTTATCAAAAGAAGATTAACTGCTTGGGGCATATAATTTCAGCAAATGGGATAGCAATGGATCATGAGAAGATAGAGGACATTAGAGGATGGCCAAGGCTAAAGAATGTCACATAGTTCAGATCATTCATGGGTGTTTCTAGTTATTACCGAAGATTCATAAAAATATTCTCAAAGATTGCAAGTCCAGTCACTTATTTGCAAAAGAAGGGAGTAAAGTTTGAATGGACTTCCAAGGGTGAAGAGAGTTTTCAACAGTTGAAATACATATTGACAAGTGTGAAAATATTGAAGATTGTATATCCAAATGAATATTTTGTCGTGTGCATCGATGCATGCAAGGAAGGGCTTGGTGGATTTCTCAGTCAAAAGGATCATGTGGTATGATATGAGTCTAGAAAATTAAAAGAGCATGAAATAAATTATGCTCCACATGACTTGGAATTGGTAGCAATTTTACATGCACTAAAATGTGGAGGCGTTATCTTATGGGGAAGAAATTCAAGCTAAGGATAGACCACTATGGTCTGAAACATTTGTTTGGACAGCCAACACTAAATCCCAAACAAACTAGATGGCTGGAATTTATGAGTGAATATGAATTTGAAATTAAGCATATAAAGGGCAAGGAAAATCAAGCAGATGATGCACTCAGTAGGAGGACACATGAGAAGCATATTATAGCCATTAGCATGTACTAGACTAAACTGAAAAATAAAATTATTGCAACAGAAAATTCAAATCAACAATACGTAAAAATAAAAGAAACATTATAGCAAGGTAATTTTCAAAAGAAATTAAATTCTTACGAGTTAAAAGAAGATGGAATTCCCATGCACAAGGAAAAGTTTATGTGTCGAATTCCAGTGAGCTGAAAAATGCAGTTCTGGAGGAAATGCATAATGTGCCATATGTTGGGCACCCAAGATATCATAAGACAATTGCATCTATGAGAAGCCAATACTTTTGGCGAGGAATGAAAAAGGAAGTGACTAATTACATAGCCAGATGTCTAGAATTCCAAAAAGTGAGAACAAAACATAGGCATCCAACATGTTTGCTACATCCATTACCCATTCCATAATGGAAGTGGGGAGTTGTTACAACAGATTTTATTACAAAGCTTCCCAAAATAATGAAGCAACATGATTCCATCATGGTGGTGGTGGATAAATTGACTAAAGCAATGCATTTTATTCTGGTGAAGACTACACACAAGGAAGTGAATATTTCATAAATATACATGAAAGAAGTTTCTAGGCTACATGGAGTGCCTAAGGAAGTAGTTTCAGATAGAGATCCAAAGTTTACTTCAAACTTTTGGAAAGGTTTGTTAAAGGGATTTGGAACAAATCTAAATCTCAGTATAGTGTATCATCAAGAGTTAGATGGGAAAACAAAGAGTACTAAAAAAATAATTGAGGACGTTCTTAGAATGTATGTGATAGACCAACCATCAAAGTGGAAATATTAGATTCATTAAGTGGAATTTGCATACAATAATGGGTATCAGGCCTCATTGAAAATGAGTTTGTTTGAAGCATTGTATGGCAGAAAATGTAACACTTCGATGAGTTGGGATAATCCAACAGACAGAGCAGTTGTTGGGCCAGATTTGTTAAAGGAAATGGAAGAGAATATGGCAAAGATAAAGAAGAATTTAAAGGCTACCTAGGATAGGTAGAAAAGTTATGCAGACAAGAATAGAGTATTTAGAGATTTTAAAGTGGGAAAACATGTGTTTTAAAAGTGAAGGCAAAGACAAGTTCACTAAGATTAGGAAGTTGCCCAAAGCTGGCAACAGGATATTATGGGCTTTTGAAATATTAGAAAAGATAGAGCTAGTTGCATACATGCTAGCATTTCCTGAATTCATGAGAGTGCATAATGTATTTCATGTATCATTATTAAAGAAGTATGTGCCTAACCATAACCACATAATTGATTGGAATGTGATCTAGGTGGAGCACGAATGAGATTTTTGAGTGGAACCAATACGCATCATGGACCGAAAAGTCAAAGTGCTCAGGAAAAAGGACATAGGCATGGTAAAGGTTCAATGGACCTGTTATGTTCCTGAATATTCTACATGGGAGCATGAAGAAAACATGCAGGAAGAATACCCACAAATTTTTGACAATTTTGAAGAAAATGGAATGCAAGACTCCATTTTGAGCAGCTAGAGTTCTGGAACCACATCTCAAAGTCCTACCAACTGCGATGGGGACCTTGATAAACAAATGGCTCATTCCTTGGGTTATCCTTGGTAAATGGATGGTACATCCCTTGGGTTAACCTTGATAAACGAATAGTTCATTCCTCGGGTCAACAAGGTGAGAGAAACATGAGATTATGGTTGGAGTTGTTGTTGGAATTGTTAAATTGCAGAATTTGTATTTCTAAGTATTGTGATGTAATTTTTCATATATGTATATTGACATAGAGTGCACCTAGTACGACACACAATTGTAGGGGAAGGAAAATGTAACATCCCCACTATAATCCTCAATTTAATTAATGTTTATGTAGATATAGTGTGTGGCTATGACCAAAGCGATGTAATATGTGAATTGTATTTCTATATTTTAATAATAAAAATGTGATGCCAACCTCTAAGGGGACATGGACAAGAGATGGGGCATGAATTAATCCAAAAGAAAGGGGAGTTTCTAGGATAATATCCAAGAGGGGTCCAAGGGATAATTACCCATGTATATTAATTCAACCCATTTTCCTAAATTTGTTATTTGTATATGAACCTTCCAATTTATGATTGAGTGTTCCCAAAGCCAATCATTGAATGCATGTAAGAGGGTGGGTGTGAATAGTCACATCCACAATTTATTGGGCACATGGGAGTTGAGTACAATAAGCTCGGGTAAGTGTGTGATTCAAGCAAGCAAGCCAAAGGAGAGGAAATTCGTATGGGTTGGGGCAACAATTTTACACATTGCATTTTTGTGCACGAGGAGCAAGTGGAGAGAAAGAAAGGGAGCTTGGAGATGGTGCGACCATGGAGGGATAATTCTAGAGAAAGATGGAGTGTATTTGGAGCTAGAAATTGAAGAGTCAGATTGTTAGGACTGAAGAGTGAACTCATGTGCGAGTTTCACTAAAACAACAAGTGTTTGTTGTTGGTTTGTTGGTAGTTTTCCTAGCAACAAGATCCCTTGAGTTCCCAGTTGAGAGATTATTGGTTACTTGTGCCAGAGAGACCCTGATAAACTAATGGGATGCTCAAGGGACTGATATTAGTGAATGGGTACATTCCTTGGGTTGGGAAGGTTAGGAGGAAGAGAGCTGGTGGAAAATCGAGATAGTTGTAGGAAGATATCAGTGGGTTGTGAGTTTTATGAGTTGTGAGTGGACTGTGAAAGACCAACCTCTTTTGTGGATTACTAGCCTTATCTCGGGGGTGACTGGCTATTGAGATTTGGAATAGTCAGTCTATGGTTGGGTGGAACGGCTATCCCAAGCAGCTAGTTGCACAACCATTGTTAAAAGATAAGTGTTTATATGTTTTCCATTTTGTATTTATGAGCTAAATTGTTGTGCATGATCAATGTAATGAGAATGATATATGTGTTGTTTTAATGAATCTTGTTAGCTACATTCATATCCATTTTAGCATGTTGTAGATTTTTATAATAATGGTAACAATTAGCAGTTAAATTTGGTTGAGATTCATAGTTGTAAGCTACAAGAAATCGGCTAGCAATAAAATAATTTAATTAGTTAGCACAATTTTCATTTTTATGAGTATTCTACACTGTAATGTCACTCGGTTGTTCTAGGGGACGTTACAATGTTAGAGGAAGTAAATGGATAATCTTACATTGAACATGGGCCTAATGTTGAACAACTACTCTACCATATTTGGACTAGAAGTTGCTCATCTGGTTCTCCACCTTACCTATCTAGCCTAATACCAAGCTAAACTCAATCCCTTACACTCACTAGGTTTTAAATAATGGAATAGCATAGTATTTATTCATCCATTCCTTTCAGCTAGGGTAGAGTTTTATTCTTTATGAACATAGGCAACAATCTAGCAACATGTTTCATCTCATACACAACATCATCCAGAAACCTATCATGCATGGCAAGCATGTACTTCATTTATGTTTCCCTATGTACACTTCTATTTATCAGAGGTCATACTGTACAATGATCACTACTAATTAAACTTATATAGATATATGGAAAGAAATAAGTTATACTTAAACAGATAGATAGAAATACTGAAAATGTGAATGGAGTGACATGTTTTGGCCTTTATTATATGTCCAGTTACATGATACTAGAGAGAAGTGAAACATTACTTAGTTAGGTCTCTATATATAGATTAATATAGCTATCTCCAAACAATCTCACTCTAAAAACCACTATAAGACATATATTTTATTTTTCCAAGTGATTTGAGGAACCATATCAGAATCAATATAGTTTATTTTCCCACCTTTAATTATTGGTATTGCTTTCTATTTGGAACTACACACTATATCAATAAAAAATGATTCTTATTAATGAATGAGATTGTTAGTAAATTTATTTAATCTACATACCCCACAATAAGTGATTACGTTAGTGGAAGTGAATACGTCTCTCCTCTTATGGTAGTAGTTTAAGTCAATTCAAGTCAGATGGATTTTAAGAAATTAATTCAATGATGTTCATTTTATTTTAAGTTAGTTTATCAAGGATGCAACTGATCATTCATGTATAGTTCAAATGTATCAAGCATACTAAGTAGGATCCCAACCACCCTTTCTCTCCATGTCATGATAATTATTTGTTGTTATATCCATCAATTCTCCAAATTATTTGGATCTAGGATACTACACAAGAAATTATATTTTCCCCATTTAAAATGGTACCTTATAGATCTTTGATCCAATCCCACTACTATTATATCATAAGTACTACTTGAACATATATCTAGGAGGGCATATTTTTCTCACTCCATATATTAAGAGCTCACCCTTTCAAAAGTAGAGGTTATTTTGTTTCAAATAAGTGTGTGTTTCAAAGAACCTCTCTCCCAACAACTAAGGTCAATCAAGATTCTAGATAGAGAGTGGACCCTTAAGGTCAAGTTCATAATTGACATCCTCTGACTTCCCTTCCAATGTTTTAGTCAATCACCTATTGGATTCTAGATAGAGAGCCTCGCTTAAAGTTTGAAATGGTTAAGGGCCACGCTCAATTGACCATATGGAGAGGGGATAGCTTAACAAGATAGATTATTGTTATTCCAATGAGATGAGAATAACAAGCAATTATTTGAATACTGGCAGCATTTGCACCTTTAACCTTTTGTTGTTCATGAATTAGATAAGAGTTTCTTACTTATTCCACATCCATGCCATATATGTTATGTAATAAGACTGATTCATATGAATATCCTTGACAATGTTACCCAACCCTATTCACCTAAAGCTATTCCCCACTCCTTTTAGGGATAGTACTTATTCTTACCCACTCCTTTCAAGGTTTGTTCTCACTCTAAAGAGAGATATTTGATTCCTTACTTTCC
>JASDQU010306578.1:39605-57672 GCA_032191745.1 Picea mariana | reverse complement strand
ATGATGTTCATTTTATTTTAAGTTAGTTTATCAAGGATGCAACTGATCATTCATGTATAGTTCAAATGTATCAAGCATACTAAGTAACATCCCAACCACCCTTTCTCTCCATGTCATGATAATTATTTGTTGTTATATCCATCAATTCTCCAAATTATTTGGATCTAGGATACTACACAAGAAATTCTATTTTCCCCATTTAAAATGGTACCTTATAGATCTTTGATCCAATCCCACTACTATCATATCATAAGTACTACTTGAACGTAGATCTAGGAGGGCATATTTTCCTCACTCCATATATTAAGAGCTCACCCTTTCAAAAGTAGAGGTTATTTTGTTTCAAATAAGTGTGTGTTTCAAAGAACCTCTCTCCCAACAACTAAGGTCAATCAAGATTCTAGATAGAGAGTGGACCCTTAAGGTCAAGTTCATAATTGACATCCTCTGACTTCCCCTCCAATGTTTTAGTCAATCACCTATTGGATTCTAGATAGAGAGCCTCACTTAAAGTTTGAAATGGTTAAGGGCCATGCTCAATTGACCATATGGAGAGGGGATAGCTTAACAAGATAGATTATTGTTATTCCAATGAGATGAGAATAACAAGAAATTATTTGAATACTGGCAGCATTGGCACCTTTAACCTTTTGTTGTTTATGAATCAAATAAGAGTTTCTTACTTATTCCACATCCATGCCATATATGTTATGTAATAAGACTGATTCATATGAATATCCTTGACAATGTTACCCAACCCTATTCACCTAAAGCTATTCCCCACTCCTTTTAGGGATAGTACTTATTCTTACCCACTCCTTTCAGGGTTTGTTCTCACTCTAAAGAGAGATATTTGATTCCTTACTTTCCTAGGAGAGTACACTCTTAAAATGGCTAATGGGTACTCTTACCCACATATATACACTCAGAATAGATATATTCCAGGGCTTGGTGCCACTCCAAATAAATAGATTTATTTTTTCCTTAACCTTGCCAAGGACACCCCTATATTTAACATGACTAGTAAGGTCTCCTTACCACCTCTATGAGCTCTATAGTCAAATACTACTATTCTTTAATTGCACTAAAACAAATAAAACATCTCTTCAAACTACTTAAGAGGGAGAGAGAAGGAAATAAATGCACCCAATTGATATGTAAAGGTTTAGGGTCAATATCATCGTCAAGAATTGATTACAATTACTAGAGTAATAACAATGCTCTCCCTATCTATTTGAATTTGAAGGTAGGAGAGAGAGAAAGAGAGACCCAACCACTAAAGCTTGATTTATTGGAGATATTTATTTATTTATTGGAGAGGTATGAAGTCCCTTACAATAAAGAGGGAGATAGATAAAAATCACTATTAAGATATTACATATCTAATAAGGGTCACTCAGCCTTAGAAATGTAGGTCATTTATGTGCCAAGACTTGACCTTTCAAACTACTTGATAGGGTGCTTCACCTTTTGAAACAAAATTTTGTTGGGCACTCTCTATTACATTATATTTTTTCACCTAACTAGTAGAAGAATCTTGATTGAACACATACCCTAGGATTAATAGGTAGTGAGAGATTTATTTTTTTCTAATAAGTGGTCAATGTGACTATCCCTAATAAATGGTATATATGATTGAATTTCTAGGTGGGTGGGATTTTAAAATTAGGAAACTTGATAGAACAAATAAATAGAATAACAAAGGAATGAAATTTGAAGAAGGCTGGGGAAACTAACCTATTGATCAATTTCAATAGCCAACAAAATGGAATTCTTTGGAAAATAAGACAATGACATTTATACCATGACTAGTTTAGGGTGCTTCACTCATTGGAAAGAGGAACTATATATGTCGAGTGAGCTCCTAAAGGTGCACTAATTATTAGGGAATATGTTTCTCAGTTATTAATGTAACCAAAATTGGCATAACTATAGTTAGGCTATCAAAACAAGGTTGGAAGAAAATTTTAAGTTGAACCCATCTCTGAATCAATATCTATAACCCTTGCAATTATGTGGTACCCCCAGGAATATTGTAATTAAGTACTCACTAAACCATGTAATGATATTTATCATCACCCCACTCACGAAATTGATATTATGTTTCCTAAGGGTTAAAACCACTATATGTCCAAACAGGATCTCCCCTTCTCCTTTGTATGGTTTTGAATATAATTTCCTCCCCTCAAAGCTTGGGTTAGAAGGTTTATGCCTTTTATTTATTCCCCTTAAAGAGCATAGTGAAGGGTATAGTTTGAAGGGAAGAAATCATGGAACCTTTCATTTCACATGCAATAGTATAACATCTACTTGGCATATATATTCTTATTGAGACATCTTCCACTCCATTGCAAGTGGTCATATCAGGCTACAACCATGCCTCTACCTAGTCCATCACATTTTTCAAGAAGTGAGACAAGGATTCGATCTTCATGTTGACCTCTTCCAAAATTACTTTGCGGTGATGGAAATCACCAAAAGTATCCTTGAACAACTATTCTAAACCTATGATCTACTCCAAATACTCCTTTGAAATATCCATGACTCCACCATGTTTCAACCTTCTAAAGGTGTGCAATTGTTACAACTACTCTATCGTCCATCCATAAAATTACCCAAGTTACTAAGACTTGGTTCCCATTAGTTTTCTCATTTCCACTGCATTAAGAACTACCTCCAATACTACTTTATTTCACTAAATTTACCAACCAATGATGCACCATTGAACTTACTTCACCACTATTGCCTCCAACAGTCTGAAAAAATCCTTCAATGCAATTGCAACACAATCCAAGCAAATTTAAACAAAATTGAAGGATTTATACTATTAATCCTTCATGGAATGGTCTATTCCATATTCCATATTCATCACTATAACCACATATAACAAATGTGTTCCCTTGGAGATGAAGAACATTCAAGAAATGTTTACTCTACTTCAACACCAACTAGAAAACGTGCCACCAAAACTCCTTGTTTTATCCAAGTCATGGTGAAGAGAATATCTAAAACCAACTTTCCTACAACAAATTTGTGTTTCTATAAAACCAAATATCACAACCCAAGGACTTTCCAGACAATTTTTCTCTCAAGCACCCTAGGTTGTGTGCCACTACCTTGCTTCGACCACAAGGGCTTAACCAACCTATGCTTACTTACAACCAAAATAGACCTATTCACTTAGAGTATTCCCATAACTATGCTCTAAGATATAGTTGGTATCACTTAAACTAAGTTCGCTAACAAACTAACCAAGATTCAACCATGTTCTTAAAATATCCCATGAATACACTTTAACACTTGTCCAAATGCATCAACACTTAACCAAAAAAAAATGATTACAAGGAATAACAACACCCATCAAGTAGAAAGCACAATAAAATATATTTTGGTAGCACCCAATATGGATTCTTTAACTTTTATTATGAATAATGTTACAACAAAAATATTACACAAGGGGTTCCAGCCACTATATACGACTCTTTTGACAGAAGTACAAATAACCTAAGGCACACCTACCTTAGTACCACTTGCTTACACAACCAATCATTGGAGAACCTACAAGTATACCTCTTGCAAATAGTGTTCTTCAACAAGACTCTTAGCTTATTTATACCATGCCTTAAACACATTCCAAGCATCCAAATTCATTCCAAAGACTTCCCACGAACACTGGAAATACTTAGTCTCACCACCCAAGCATGGATCCTTTAACTTCACTTGAATGACTCTCAATCACTAAATGAATTCTTCATTTCTTGATTACCTAAAGTATCGTGGCATCCACTTTAAATAGGAGATGTTTGCAACCATTTTCCCCAAACCATGGTGTTTTTTTCCACCATCTCTAAGGAAAAGGAGACCCATATATCTTATGCTACCCACATAACTATTAGGCAGTTCCAACCAACTCCTTAAATGATTCCTAGGTCACTCTTGCTAAATCCTTGTTTGTCGATGGCCATGTCACTCCAATTCACTTATTGCTTCATGGGTTGCACCCAACCCCCAAATCATGGCACACCTACCCAACACATTATTCCTAGAACCTTGCACCCATGAACCAAAGAATATCTTCCCCACTTGGATCTACAATATACCTAAACCACATCAATCATCCAAGTCATTCCAATTGATCCTCAATACTTGTGCAACCTCTATAAGAAGGTCGATCCATGGTAGCATACATCTCTTAACCATATTAGAAACATTTCTACCAAGTTTCTCAAAACTCAGGTATGCCTTCTAGCAAGACCATTGAAAGCTTGTATCATTTGGCTTTGTCACCTTCTATCGCATCCTATCATGATTCTCTTAGACCACTCAAATGATCAAGCATGGGTTCCCATTGCCACCTTTAGGACAAGGAAATTGCACTACAAAACCTAATTCTAGGACTTAGACTCTTGAGGATAACTCAAAAACCTATTGATTTCTATCTCTTTAAAGTATGTGAGGAAGGAAACATTTGGTCCAATGCTAAAAATTGGATAGATTGAATCTTCCAAAGGTAAATGAACTCCACTAGAAGATTTTGGGTAAGGAAAATAATGTTAGAAGAAACTTGAATCATTTCATTCTTTCTTTACACTTTAAAGACAGTCAGAAGAATAATTTAAACCCCTTACGCCTCCCTCAGCATGCACAAACTCCACACTTGACTATCATATATCAAATTTTTGAAGGGGCCCCATATGCGTATATGGGAATGTTTATAGGTAAAAAAAAACTCAACAATTTCAAGTACTAGGATTAAAAACATGTCAATTTATGGTCCATAGACTAATGTGTCTAACTAGGTATCATCTTTATTCTTTCTTTTATTTCTCAACTAACCCAATGATGTGGCCAACCATCAAACCTATGGGACTAATGGAGGGCATAGAATGATAATGAAAAGAATTACGTGGCTATGTAATCATGGTATATTGATTCCCTCTACATAAATATAGAAAATATCAAAGGTGATCCAAGTCCATATCAATATTCTATATTCACATAATTATCTATAACGATAGGATGACATGAATTAGAGATATATCAAACCATGTGAATATTTTAGTAAACTATAATTTATTAAATAATACATCATTTATCTTCTTACATATGATTTAAAAATTCTCCACTTGGATTAATTTACATGAAACCTAAAACTCCCAGGGCTATGTAATATTATCTCCCATAGATTTTTCTTTTAGAAAATGGATGTGGCGAGGAACTGGACATAAAATAGTTGTTCATGCAAAAACATGCCTATAAAAATTGTTTGTTCTCCCCATACACATTCTCTCTATTTTCCCAAGCCAGTTGACTGCTCACTTTTCCCAGTGTTGATTGTAATTTATCCCCATGATCCCAATAATTATGGCATGTGACTTTCTACACCCGCCCTCTTAAAAGAGTTTAATGATTGGGCTCTCATACACTCAACCATAAAATAGAAGGTTGTCCCACATGATAATAAAATTCAGCAATATGGGTTTCAATTAATAAACATAAACAATTTCCCCCTTGGGCCCCTCTTAGAAACTCCTCTCTCTTGTGAAAAACTTATCCCCCATCTCTATTCATATCCCCCCAGTACTTGGTATCACATTTTATTTATTAAAATTCAAAAATACATTTCATATTACATCGCTTGGCCATAGCCACATTTCATATCTAAATTATGCGTTAATTAAACTGGGGATTGTAGTAGAGATGTTACATTCCCCCTCACCTACAATTGTGCATTGTCCTTGGTGCACTACACCATGTTGAAATACATATACAATTTATATCACAATATTAAAAAAAGAAAGCAAAATTCTACAATTTTACCCTCCAACATTCCCCAACCAAAATATCTTGTTTTGCTCAACCTACTAACCCAAGGAACACACCCCCTTCATTTCCCTTAGTACATTGGGAGACAAAATTTGTTTATCATGGCTATCAACACAGGTGACCAGAAACTATGGGATGTGTTTCCGAAACTCTAGCTACCCAAAAATGGAGTCTTACATTTTTATCTCTTGTTTTCTTCAAAATTGTCAAACAATTGTGGGTATTCCTCCCACATGGTTTCTTCGTGCTCCCGAGTTGCATCTTCGGGACCATATTAGGTCCATTGGACCTTTACTAGGCCAATTTCTTTGTTCCTAATCACTTTGAATTTCTGCTCCAGAATCCGTAATTGTTCCAACCGGAAATCCCCTTTGTGTTCCACCTAGATCACAGTCCAATCAATTATGTGGTTAGTATCAGGCACATATTTCTTTAATATTGACACATGAAATACATTATGCACTCTCATGGATGTAAGAAATGTTGACATGCATGAAATTGACCCTATATTATATAATATTTGAAAAGGACCACAATATTTTGCTGCTAAATTTGGGAAGAACCCAATCTTAGTGAACTTCTCTTCGTTTTCACTTTCAAAAACACATGTTCGCCCACTTTAAAATCCCTAAAATCTTTGTTCATATCTACATAACTTTTCTACCTGTCATGGGCAGACTTTAAATTATGCCTGATCTTCACAAGCCACTCCCCCTCTTTGGGATCTGTTGGTTCTTTTGGTTGAATTGTTGCGGTCGTGATAGTAGCAGTGGGGTTTGTGTCGATGATGTGTCTTTTCCCATTATTTTCTGAATCAGATTCGTGATACTTGCTTAGAAGGCCTTGTCCATTTCCCTATACAGACTTGAAGTCCCTTTTTGCAATTCCCAAAGCTAAAAAACAATATTTTCCACATATACGCACCCTAACAACTATACAACATGTGTGTACACAAGTTGCACCATTACAGCCCGCGTACATCAGGTTTTGTGCCCAAAATTAAAAAATGATGTTGGTTTTTCATGTCACGTCACGAGATTCATGATCCTTGGCATTCCATATACTGGAAATGTTCTGACTCAACCCTTCAGTTCCATTTGAAGGCTATAAATGGGTCATATCCAAGTTGTGGAAAAGGAGAGAAGAATTCAACTTTGAGAGCAAAGTTACTCTGGAGAAATTATTCACTTCATATTGAGTCTGCATCCCTTTATCCTTTTAAGTCTGAACACATTGTTCAATCCCCAAGCTCTTCCCTATTTGATGGAGAACCTCATTATCTCTCTTATATGAGCTTTCCTTTGGTGGAGGATTGAAGTGGTGGAGGCCCAATTGGAAGGGACTTAGTTTTTCGATTCTGAGACGTGTCGGCACAGAAGTTTGTCATTCATCCACTTCTGTGGTTCATATTGTAATAGAAATACTCTTTTTTCATTAAATTAATATCTTGCAAATATTTGAATTGTTATTCCATGGGCATATTTGTTATGAATATTGATGGATTATGTTATTATATGTGCTAACTTTATATATTATCACTATATTCTTGTGTATCTTGGTTGTTGAGGACAAGTTGCAAGTATATATCTTTGAGTCAAGTGCTCAACGGTGGACTTCATTGAACATTTGGACGAGGTAGGCTCTTTATCTTGTCTTATTAGTATGATTGTTTATATAGCATACTTGAGATTAGAGTTGATTTCTGTAGTCATTTCCGTCTGTTGTGGTTTACCCCGTGCCATAGAGTGATTTTCCTCGTAATAGAATTGGCGACCATATTGGGGAATGAATCTTCTTTTTGGGGTTCAAAGTGTTTTTCTCCTTTGATTTCTCTCGGTTAGCTTGAGTTTTCTTGTCGTCTGACTGCTTGACAACCTATTTTCATTTTGAGTCTGAGTTTCTTGGCCTTATATTTATCCTGGCAGTGTTTCAATACATATATATGGGTATTCCCTTGACAGACGTGTACATACATGAGTTGTCATTCTATAGGGCACGTACATATGCAGTTTTTACTTAAATAGTCGTGTACATCATCCTTGTTTGCTTGATTGTTGAGTTTGATGTTTGTTGGGTAAGTTTGATGGTTGTTGAGTCTTCTTGGGTCTCTGTCATGACTGTTAAGTGCCTACAGAGTGATAGGAAACCTTTATTTGGTTGAATTTTTGGGCGATTTTTCTTTCTCGTCATCTTTTTCATTGGTTGTCCTTGCATCTTGGGTTGGCTGTTTCCTTCTTGATATCCTGCTTGGTTTGTCTCTTTTTGCTTACAATAGGGTTTATATATCAAGTTGTTGTTCAGTTCTTGCATTTTCATTTCTTTATATTGAAAATACAAAAATATACATTTTGCATGTTGGCATTTGATCTTTTGGGTTCTTATTATTGATCTTGATACAAGTATGGAAAGATTGCATCTTATTTGAAATCACAGAGTTGAATTGAAAATTGCATTTTGAAAAGCTTATCATTTGTTGAGAATTTAAGTTAGGACTTTGCATTATATTCATATTCATTTCTTTTACTTGCTGAGTCATAACTTCATCAGTTTCACGAACACATCTTTTGAGTAAACAAAGCTACTAAAAGTAATGCTAATATTTAAAATTGATTAGAAACGATTTTATTTTTCAGGGTGCGCAAACTAGCTTAAGATTTAGATCCTTGGAATAGGATTTTGTGAGTAAACTTCTCCAAGGATATTAAACTCAACATATGTGTTTGACTAAGGGAGTGGTGAAATCCATTGTATAATTGGTGACGTCATGAGGCTCCACTCAGACCGGAGTTAAGCACGAGGTCACGTGGAGTTGGTTGCGGAGATATCCCTCTAATACCTTCTTAGCGTCAGAGATATTTATGGGGATCTATTTGTATATGGGGGTCTTGCTAGTACCTTTACCTCTATGAGAGGCGGTGCTTTCGAGATTTCGGGCTTTGTTACCCTACCCATACGGTGGACATGACTTACAACTATTCGCCTGCACATTGCTTATATCATGGTGGCTTTAGTTGCTTGACATAGGTAGCCACATAGGTTACTTGCAGGGGTTATTCTACAGGTACCCTGAGTCAGATAAGGGTCACACAACACACAACCTTTATGGAGGATTACCTCTCCAGGGGGATCTAATCGATTGCGTTGTTAAGCCCACGAGGGTCCTTATAAGTAATTATGATACCTCTGATATTTTAAAGGGAGTCTCAGGCCCCTCTTGGGCGAGGCATACCTACTTTAGGGAGGGAGGCCCCTTTTCAACCACTTTTTACTGTTTGTGTGCATATTATCCTTTTTTGTGTGTGTGTGTTCTCTTTGATTGTTAGTTGGCCTTAGGATTTGTTTTAATATCTCAAGTCTTGATTCATCATGGAGCCAGACCCGCTTCCTCTCATGTCTCTCTGTTTTTTGAAGTTACCACTGCATCTTGAGTCTTTGCCTTCTAAAAGGCATAACGTTATCAAATGTGGTACACACACCTCCACCTACCAGACTTGTGATCATACAAGTATGAGTATTGAGTCAAGTCAGAAATATATTGGGAGTCCTTTGACTCCCATACCTACCATAGTTAATGGAACTCCTTCTATGCCTTTGAACACTACGGTTGTAGTTCCAGAGGTTCCAGTCATCACGCCTGTTGGCCCATGACCAAGTTTTGGGAGTTTCTTGGCCATGTTGACCTAGTTGGGACTTCGACAACCTGTTGAAAGAGGAGCGCAAGATGAAGCAGGGATCACGAGATCTCGGCCCCCTTTTGGGCCTCCTTTTGAGTTTTTGGGAATACGTAATGGGAAAGGGATGTCGACCCATGGGTTTACCCATGTTTAGGCCTATTTTGTATATATAAATAGATGCCTAGGCTAGGAAGAAAAAGGAGGAGATGAATGAAAGACTAAGTGATAGATATAAGTGATATGAATGTATGCTAAGTGCAAGTAGGGTTTTGGATGCTTTGTGCATGATTGTAAGAGACTTGCAGATCTGAGTGCAAGTAGTTGTGACAGATTGTGAAAGGCTTAGTGTTGTAACACGAGGAAGAAGGATCTAGCGAGATGCACAGATCTTTTGTCCTGTGCGGAGTAAGGGTTAGAGGATCTGTGTTGTAACATATTGACTGAAGGAAATAAAGAAGAAGAGTTGGTGGACGTAGCCCCAGGAGAGGGGTGAACCATGTAAACACTGTGTTATCTTGCTTGGTGCTTGTCTGAATGTGTTTATGTCTTCTTTTCTTAGTGCTTTGATATGATTAGATAGATCTTCTTATGCTCAGTACTAATGATGTATAGAATGTTAGATCTAATGTACATGAATATGCTCAGTGCTTGATCAGTTACATCTGACCTATTTTACTTATGCTAAGTGCTTGTATATGGTAGAGTACTGTGAATACTATGAGGCTCTGCTTTCTCAGCGAAGTAGACAATGATTGCATGTTAAAGAACTGGTGTTAATTGCTTTATTAAGTAGTACAATCACAGATCTATGTCCCAGCTAAGGTTGCAGACACTTGAGTCCTGCAACCACCCCTACCTCTACCTCGGGTGAGACCTCATCTACTTCTCAAGTGTTGTCAAAAGGGATGGTAGTTAGGGTTTTGTTGGTGCATTGTTGTAGCATTGAACCCCGGGTCTGCCCCTGTGCCAACAAATGGTTCTGTTGCCGAGACCTGAAACTGTTATTGTTGGGAACTGAGAAAGAGGAAGCTCTGTGAAAAGATCCATCCTGAAATTGTAAAATCTATGTGCGTAGATTTGTGCCCTAGTGTGCAGTATTCTACTTGATCTGAAAAGCTTTGTGCTAAGGAGAGAAGGCTGGATTTCAAGGAAAGAAGCCCGATCTAAAGAAAGGAGGTCGGATCTGAAGAAAAGAAGCAAGATCTAAAAACTTTGTGCTCTAAAAAAGGTAAAAGTGGAAACTTATGACTAAAAGAGGTAAGATTTGCAAGCTTTGTGCTCTGATAAAGGTAAGAATAGTTAAAAAAAGTCTTAGATCTGAAAGCTTTGTGCTCTGTAAAAATAAGATAAGTGGAATTTTTTGTTTCTAGAGTATGAATCTAGGTATGTTTGATAGATCATGTCCTAGCTTAAAAACTAGGGCACTGATAGATGAAAAAAGATTTGATATGAATAGATATGATAAGAATAATGAAAGATATGGTATACCTATGCATAGAAAGAATGTTTGGACTAACAAATGGATGCAGGACCCTAGAAAGAATTTGTTTTAGGTTAGCTCGTATGATCCTAGTGCGCAGTACAAAAGAAGCTGGGGATCATTTAAAAGAAAGAGAGGATTCACCCTATGTTATAGTTGCAGAAGACCAGGACATCTTGCTAAGGAATGCCCTGGCAAAAGACCTAGTTGTCTTTGTTGTAATGCTATGGACCATGAAGTATTGGATTGCCCTAGAATGATCGCTAATCTTGAAGGAATGAATCTAAATCAAGAGAACCCTAAGACAGATCCAGAAAAGGTAGAACCCTTGAAAGAATCAGAGAAAGTATTGATACAGATGAAAGAAACCCTGAATGACCACTAACATGTCAGCTTATCAGAGATCTTCAAAGAGAAGGAATGCATCGAAGAAAGAATAGGGGACTTCGACATTGGTTGGGTTCTAGATGAGGAAACACAGATGAATATTATGCTAGAGAGAACCTGGGAAGCTATAGGAAGGCCTACTATGATCCCTTCACTAGGAGGAATAGGTTTATTCAAAGGAAAGTTAGTAAACCTATGTGGAAGGCTCACTCGGATACCTATGATTGTCAATGGAATTTCGACAGAAGAAGACTTTGAGATTTTTAAGTTTGTTGAAGATAGCGCCTCGTTTACCATGCTAATAGGAAAACCTTGGATTGATAGAGATCAAGCCACATTAAAGGAAAAAGAAGAAGTTTTGGAACAGAAGAAGCAAGAGTTAAAAGACTTTATGACCAGAAGGATCACGCACTTGATTGAGGAACAGAAGAGCAGATCACAGATATTTAAAACTAGCAACCCGAATGTCGAAGCTAAGAGAACACCAGAGGATCCTCAAGAGATTGAATTACTTATCCCAGACACAGAAGAAGTATTATCCGGGAACCCTAGGAAAGAATTTCAACACTGCAAAGTAACTAAGACCAAAGAAGAAAAAAATCAGAACAAGAAAAGCATTATCGAGACAAAGCTCATTAGAAAGAAGGCTACAAAGTTAAGAAAGAAAAGGGCTAATACTGAAAGGTTACATGAGGTTCTAGAGGAGACCTCGCAGAAAGAAAAATTGCAGAATTAGAGCTTCGTTGAGATATCATAACAGCGACACATGGCACTTCGCCATGACGAAGCAATATAGTCATTGGGGTTGATCTATCTATTCGACTTCCACTCTGAATGGACAGAAAAGTAATAAAGGTTCGTCATCCGATTGTTGGACCGCGCCATAAAAAATCAAACATGAGTTAATGGAGGCTCATACCCATTGCAAGACAACCATTGTCGATTTACCTATTTAGATTGTCGTGCGACGCACTAAGTACACTTTTGCCAACTGAGAATTCAAGCCCACAGACTAAGCCGAGTTTATACAGTGATCATTGTGCTCTTGTTCACTATCTCATTACCGTGTCTGAGTTTTTCCCCGATCCTGTGAATTGTTTACCCCGAGTGCGTATGTCAGAAGCATTGAGCGCTGCAGAGAAAGTTGTTGAAGAGGTTCTGATCGACTTGATGACAGATAGATTCATGTCAGAGCAAGGGTTGTCTATGGGTGTACAAGCATCATCGACGAGAGGATTGCATGCCTCTCCTTCCACTGCTCGAGTTGGTCCATCCCGGCTAGTTGATGAGAAACAAACGAAGCACAGAGATGATATCATGAATGCTAAGTTGATTCTGAGCATTCTACCTGCTTGTCTACCACATCTGAGTGGCGCCATCAATCGTGACAGTGTACCCCGCGAATTTGAGTACGCTTTGATCACTGCGTACCTTCCAAAAGAAGTGCACGCAGTTCGTGTCAACCAGGATAAGCTCAACGCATTGAAGTTCAGTGACTTCAACCTCGACGATAGGAAATTTTATAGTATGATCAGCCATCATAAATATCTGACGTGAACCAAAGGAAAGAACTCCAAGATTATCGCTCAATCATGGACCCAGAACATCGCGTAGTCAACCTTGCTTAATGTAATGAAGATTCCTCACTTCGGGAGGCATCAAGAAGTGAACGTGTGCGTCAAGTTGTTGTTGTCCTACTATCATGGAGGATACTTATGGTTGAACCACTGCATCACAGTGGATCCAAATTTGATCAATCAGATCACAGGGCTAAGCATGCAGGGCCCTGACCCACAAAATTTTTACTCTGGAAAGACCGCAGATCGCGCTCTCGCCCAGAGGATAAAGGATACGTACAAATATGTAGAGAAGGGCACGTGAGGCTACAAGGTAGCCTCTATCTAGAGCGACGTAGTGCACCTTGCCTGTCGGCTGATCGCAGGCAAGCTAGTTCGCAAGAATCGACCGACCCAAGTAACCGGATTTGTAGTCGACCTCGCAGGGAAGTGTGCAGAGGGCCTACATATGAATTGGGCCAAATACTTGGTGAACCAACTAGAACTGGACTGCACAAAAGCACAGGACCAAGGGTACGAGTTCCATTTTAGCTGGTTGTTCATATTAATCGCTTTCATTGCATGGGAGATGTCGGAAGGTGCAACCTTCCCGGATGTTGAGCCCTTTGAACCACTAGCTGTGAAGTTCAGTACGTTGTGGTACTCCAGCGACATGAACAAGTAGTGGCAATCAAATGTCATCTTCCACATGTATTATAACCAGTTGAAGGTAGCCATACAGGCCACGCCTCAGATAACCCCGAACACACTTCACAGATTTAGGCCATTGATGAAATTTAGCACGGACCGCCACTTCATCTACATCACAGGGTGTGTTGATGAGCATCACCAAAAGCTACAGTCATACTACAAGTTAACGGAGGATGACTTGGAGGAGATTACCAAGGAATGGTTAGCAGACCTCCTTGTTCCAGTAGACCCCGGAGAGATTTCTGATGTTGATAGCCCCGAAACTACGCCGGATACAGTCGGACCTAGCAAGATAAAGAAGACCGAAGAGGTCGACGATTTGGACAGCGCATCCATAAAGACCGCATCTATCTCATCCAAGCAAGGAGGTGATGGCATATAAATAGAATAGAAGAAAGGCGACGTTACACCGCCAAGAGACGAGGAGGATCCCCCAAAGAAAAGGAAGGTTTCCCCTTCAAAATTTTCTTCAAGGAATAAAATGAAAGCAACTAGAACCAAGTTTGAGACCACCCTAAACTCTAATGACTTTGACTTCATCGTCGCTGCACTGAACAATGCTTCACTGGAGATAGCAGAGAAGCAGGAAGCTAAGCAGGTGGAGGTGTTTAGTCACATCAAGGCCGAGCTTCAAGAAGTGCAGCACAGACTACAATCCAGTCGTGCAGTATCCACTGCGCCCTTGACAGTTGGAACACCAGAACCAGGTGATGATCCTGCTCATTTACACCGGATTGCCAATACAATCGAAGCTCGCCTTCGACAAGATTAATAAGAAATAGCACAAGCCATCCAGGCTCTGGTGCGAGCACAGGGAGATCTACTAGAACAACACAACAATGAAAAATGAGAAAAACTTCCTCTCCAAGCAAAGTGGGATGAAGAGAAAGCAGAGCTATAGCAAAGTAAGGAACAGTTGCTCGCCGAGAAACTTGAAGTTAAGGAAAGGGTCAACAAAGAACTTCGCTCTGTGACAATCGTCGAAGTACAAAACGAAGAACGAGTTCCACAATAGATGGCAGAACTCGAAGAGGTAATCTAGAAGCTCCAGCAGGGCATCGTCGATCTAGAGCTCTGTACCGTACCCAAAACCCCTCAGGAGATAAGAGACCAGCGAGAAGCAACTTCTCGCAACGCAGTGGGCAGATTAAAATCTCTTGCCTTGGAGTGCAAGAAGCTAAGTAACCAGAGCGCCCAGACATATGAAAACCTTACAGAGAATCTAGAATTATAGGCGCTGGAGTCACAGCTCCAGGAAGCAAAACAGCATGCGGATACACTACAGGCACAGCTGAAGGCTATGTCAGTAGTAGATAGAATGAAGAGGTCTCATGAACAATGCACAACTCAGCAGTAGATTCATATGATTCAAAGAAAAGTGATGGAAGTCACTCAACGACTTCAACCTATGCAAGACAAGGCATGTCTGATGTTTACAGAGGTCGAGAGCCAAGGAGCAGAGCTAGACCGGGTCGTCCTCATAGTAGAACAACGCTTAGAAGGATAGATGAATGATGCAGTGATCGAGGAGCTCACCAAGAAAGAGGCCATAGCAAAGCAGCAAGTCGAAGCAGCTCGGGTCAAGCTCGAGGCGTTTGAGGCAGAGTTTCTCAGACCAGAGTGACTTGAGACAAGTCACAGGTGAGTGTTGGGGGCATGTTGGCCCTTGACCAAGTTTTGGAATTTTCTTGGTCATGTTGACCTAGTTGGGACTTCGACAACCTGTCGAAGGAGGAGCGCAAGACGAAGTGGAGATCACGGGATCTTGGCCCCCTTTTGGGCCTCCTTTTGGGTTTTTGGGAATATGTAACGGGAAAGGGATGTCGACCCATGGGTTTACCCATGTTTAGGCCTATTTTGTATATATAAATAGATGCCTAGGCTAGGAAGAAAAAGGAGGAGACGAATGAAAGGCTAAGTGATAGATCTAAGTGATATGAATGTATGCTAAGTGCAAGTAGGGTTTTGGATGCTTTATGCATGATTGTAAGAGACTTGCAAAGTTGAGTGCAAGTAGTTGTGATAGATTGTGAAAGGCTTAGTGTTGTAACGCAAGGAAGAAGGATCTAGCGAGCTGCGCAAATCTTTTGTCCTGTGCGGAGTAAGGGTTAGAGGCTCTGTGTTGTAACAGATTGATTGAAGGCAATAAATAAGAAGAGTTGGTGGATGTAGCGCCAGGAGAGGGGTGAACCACGTAAACACTGTGTTATCTTGCTTGGTGCTTGTCTGAATGTGTTTATGTCTTCTTTGCTTAGTGCTTTGAGATGATTAGATAGATCTGCTTATGCTCAGTGCTAATGATGTATAGAATGTTAGATCTGATGTACATGAATATGATCAGTGCTTGATCAGTTACATCTGACCTATTTTACTTATGTTGAGTGCTTGTATACGGTAGAGTACTGTGAATATTGCGAGGCTCTGTTTTCTCAGCAAAGTAGACAATGATTGAATGTTAAAGAACTAAAGGTTCTAATTGCTTTATTAAGTAGTACAATCACATATATGTTTCCCAACTAAGGTTGCATACACTTGATTCCTGCAACCACCCCTGCCTCTACCTTGGGTGAGACCTCATCTGCTTCACAGGTGTTGCCGAAAGGGCCGGTAGTTAGGGTTTTGTTAGTGCATTGTTGTAGCGTTGAACCCTGGGTCTGCCCCTGTGCCAACAACGCCTATCCAACCTATGGTTGCTACTCAACATATGGTGACAAACCCTTTTGGGTCTATTTTTGGTAAACCTGGGTACAATACTCAGTCCATCCCTACGACCACTAGCCCTTTCTCTTATGGTGTGTTGAATCTCACATCATAATTTTTGTCATCCATTCCAGCAATGAACACAAATCCTAGTATTGGACTTGGGGGCATGGCTCCTCTGCATGTTCCATTCTTGTTTGGCGGTGCTCATATTCCCCAATTGACTCCTACTATTGGAAGCCAACTGCCTTTTCACCATGGGTCTAATCCTAGTCTTAATGCTCTTGGATGGAGTGGTCAACTTGGCAGACAAGCTCCTTCTTATGTTTCATCCTTTACATCTACCACGTCCACACTGATTCTGACCAACATGTTTAGCATGACAAATCCACCTTTATCCTTCGTATTTCCACCCAGAGGAGGTCGGTTTCATACTTTGGGAAACCCCCAACTTGGAGATACTCCGAAAGGGGGAAATATTTATAACCCTCATTATAACATTCTCACTGGAATGGTGACCAACCAACCCCTTATGAATCAGTTTGGAGAGGGGTTTTTCAATCCTAGACAGGGCTATGGTGCATACCAGAACCCTGGATGGGCTGCAACTCCCCAACATCAATCTTTCCCGGGAGCTTGGGGCCATATGTCGCAACCTTGCCTCCCTTTTTTGTCCATGCTCATTTTGCCAGACTTGTCGAGATTAATGAATGACCTAGTGCGTCATGACCCAACATGGCCCCCTATCCCAGCCAAACTTCCTTCAGATATTCAAAAGTTCGAGGGAAAGACTAGTGAGGGTCCTAGTGATCACATCACTACTTTTCATCTTTGGTTCTCTTCCAATTCTATTAACGACGATTCTATTCATTTAAGATTGTTTCAATGCACCCTCACGAGGGTCGCGGTGAAATGGTACATAGAGCTACCTGGGGGGACATATGGTAACTTTAACCAGATGGTTTTAGTATTTCTCAACCACTTCTGATTGTCGATTCATTATGATGTCAGCATGGAACTTTTGTCGGCCCTCTACCAGGACAAAGCCACCCATATCTCAGATCACATCCAAGAGTGGCACAGACGGAAGAGGTTGATCAAAGCCTACATTCCTCCAGATTTCTCGTTGGAATGGTTTCTTAAGTCTTTATTGCCTTATATTTCGAAGGATGTCTCTACATCTGGGGTAACATCTGAAGAGGAAGCGATTTTCAAAGCCCAACATTTATATCTCATATATGCTTAGTCTGGGATGTTATGCGAAATTCTTCCTGACGCACCGAGGTCAAACTACGACCCTAGACAGAAGCTCGGGCCTCATTCCAATGACATTATAGGCTCCACAAATTTTAAATCTACAGACTTGGTGACAATCCAGTTGAAAGAGTTGTCTCTAAGCCAGTTTGTAGGAGGACAAGATTTGTCTGTGTTCTCCACTCCCACTCAGTCGACGGATGTACATTCTGTGCAATCATCGACTAACCCGAATGGTAACCAACAACCAGGAGGGAATAAAAGGAAAGGATGTGGTAACAATCGTAAGGGTGGGAGGAATGATTATAAACCCAAGGACAATGCTAACAATGATAGATTGAAGGTTAATGTTGGTGAGGGCAAGAAAGAGAAGTGGAAGGTGAAATTCCCTTGTAATCTTTGTATTGATGATCACCTTACCCACTTGTGCCCCAAACTCAAGGAAGTTGTGAGGCTTTTATCTCTATCGCATGCGGTGC